>JABEVN020004493.1:0-13099 GCA_013146195.2 Codonopsis lanceolata | reverse complement strand
TGTGGCTGATTGAGGTGCGTTGCTTAAGCCTAGTTTCTCTCTCTACAAGTATCTTGATGATAGATTAATAGAATCTTGTTCCTTGTGATTTATTGTTGTTATACATGTCAAAATGATATGTTTCCATGAATATCGATAGATTTTGGTTAGGGTTGAAACCAAATGGGGTTATTGTGTATTCTTATGAATTAAGATTGGTTGTTGTTGGGTTAGAAACCGGATACATTGTGAATACCGAAATTATACCTTGGAATAGAAATTTGGAACTTGGTAGATTGAATGAAGTCAATTTATTTATAAAATTGTTATTCGAACCTTAGGATAAAATCCTATATCTTCTTGTGTGTTCATTGAATCTCAATTGCGAAACTTTGAGAATCGCAGGGTGAGACCGAGGTAATAAGATTGATTTTGGCTTAGGACTCTAATTGAGTCTCTTGAATGAGGTTAAGTGCGAGATTATCGCTATTTCTTGGATGGTTTATGTGAGTCAAGAATCGTAACTTCGAGCGACTGACGGTTTGAATGGGTTCAATTATGAACTAGGCCAATAATACTAGTGGACTTTTAATGAAGTCCCAAAGGCGTAGGAATGTACTATGTGACTCTACTTAGAAACCTTGTTAACATCCTTGGAAAATCGGGCTGTTTCGTGACAATTCTCCTTGGGAAGATGTTTGAATCGTGTATACCCTAGTACCCTCTTGATGGGAATCTAAAGTTGTCATTAGGCGACCGAATGGTCATCCAAGTCATGTGCGTGGTGATGGACTTATGAAGTACCATCACATAATTAATTGATGAATCTTGGGTTGTCTTAAGTCTTACGCCCTTCAAATGTGCATGCTTGATCTCTAGTTTCTTGGAAACCTCGAGAGGATCTATAATATTATCCATCTTATGATTCTATGGAAATGAGCTTGATAAGGTTTGTTTGTGATTAATGCATGAACCCCTATGTTACTTGAGAGCATGATCTTTAAGCATATTGTATCTCTTATCTTTATAATTATCATCTTATTGAGTATCAACGTGATTTGATTTATAATTCTATTAACAAATGGAATTGCAACTTGAAAATTGATCTAAGCTTAGTTGAACAATAATCAACTTAGGTTTCCGACTTTTATACGACTTAGTAAAATTGAACTAAGGTTCCAAAAGGAGCGAGAACTTAACCATGCCTTAAACAAGAACCTAGAAAGGAGTCTTGGAATACATATAGTGTTCAAACTCTATTTGGCTGGAATTATAGAAATGACTCGGCAATTCGAATTAAATGCTAGTGAGTCATTTAACAATACCGACTCCACGATAAACCCCTCTGGCAGCTTGAAATCCGTTTAACTAGAATACTAGTTTCGAGATTCTTAATTGAATTCATGCACACGCCTAATTACTAGCTTTAAAGAATAACATGCCCACGACTTGAATGAGACCACTATTCGTGCTCGTCCTTGCTTGATTTCTTAAATAAGTAAATATTACTTGTTTTCCCGATAAGTCAGGTGACATACGTGTCTGCATTGTCTTGCCTGCCTTGCCTTACGCCTTGCTGTCTTACTGTCTTGTCTGTCTTGTCTGACTTGTCTGCCTTGTCTTACTGTCTTGCCTTACTGTCTTGCCTTACTGTCTTGCCTTACTGTCTTGTCTTACTGTCTTGTCTTACTGTCTTGCTTGTCTTGCTGTCTTATGCCTTGTCTCGCTTTGGCATACATCTGTCTTGTCTTTTCCACGGTTGACAATTCATTACCGTTACGAATCATGAGATTCGTGATAGTGATGAGTTGCCGAACAGCGAACAAACCCCTCCATTCTTGATCACTTTGGAGAAAGAGTACCTTGTGTAACCATTATGGGCGCTTGGAATAATACTATCACGGGTCGATGTACCATCTCGCACACACGGCATGTTCACTGTTATGATTTATCTTGCGGGAGCTACATGGCGGTACGGATTATATCCTATTCCCTTATATGTGGATTTCTTCTAGCATTTGTGAAAACCAAGTGCTATCCCGAATATGTAAACTAAATGCTTATATATATACTTGCTCTTGATCGCTTGACTTTCGTAATAGGCACATTGAATTGTATGATACGTATATACGTAGACATACATACTTCTACTTGATTTCCTCGATTGCATGCATATGTACATAATGGTAGATATGCATATCCTTACATGATAAACTCCCATGAATGAGTTGTTTGGTGCATAAATGAATTTACATACCACACTTGATAAACCTATGAGGCACTTGGTATATGTATATTTATAAATATGCATACTTCTATTTAATTATTTTATGAGAGGCTTGGGATGTCCTATGAATAGATATACATCCATAATCATGATTATTCTTGTGCCTTGCTTCCTGACCTGTTTGACTGTTTGTGAACAGGGAATTCACCCTGATTCATCTTGGTAGTCTGATAAAGGACCGGTTTTCATTCGGTACAACCCGACTTATTCTTGGGTCTTCGTCGTAGAACGATATCAATTCCTTTACGGCAATATTCAATTTATGTCTTATTGTTTAGTAGTAGCGTCTTGGGTCATTATGACTCACCCCGTACTTTGTTTCTAGTTGCAGCTCAGGAGTCGTATTGAGGGCGCATGTTACGTGACCGTAGCAGACCACAGTTGATCGATAGCTCGAGCTTAGTTCGTGTGTTCGTGATTGTAATAGTCGAAGTTTCCGAGTAATAGCTTGTGGATTTCCATCTCTTCTAGCATCCTTGACTTGTATTTCATAATATTATATTCTTGTGAGTTCGTTGTATTGTAAGGTTATTTAGACTTTCTGATCGGGTAGAATATCGGGTTTTGTTTGGTTCTCCTTTGGGCCGACATGTTGTGTCGTTGCTCATAGCCTTGGTGTTTATATTACATTGTATCCCAGGCACGCGGTAGCCTTGGGCTTTTTCTCTATCCTAGTTGTTATTATTGTTGGTTAACCCGGTATGCTTTAGCCGTGGGTAAGTGTTTTTATCGAGTTGGTCCCCTGGCTTGGCTTTGCCCGGCACTGGAGTGCCGATGGTTTGTCCGGCGTCTGCAATGTTGCGGCGAGCACGAGTTTCTTTTCTTTCCTTCGTGAAATTTATGTCTCTCTTGGTATCTTTGGCCTTGGTTTCGAGCTTCATAGCTCGGGATTCCTGTTCCATATCATTTCCATCTTGAATTTTGTAAACCCGTATTTTAGTGCGGCTTCTGTTCTTAGTCGAGCTTGTTAGCTCATTGTCCGACTTCGCACTATTATTTTATAAGTGCTTGTCCTCTTCGTGCCTTGTCCTAGCGATGCGACGTTGGGATTTCGTTCCGGAATCCGGGTCGGGTCGTCACATTGTGCAAGCATGATAAAAACTAGTACACTTGGTCTAGAACTCTAACTCAAGTATTATCAAGTAATGAAGACAAGTCTCGAAGGAAAAGGAATGCATGGATGTATCCTAAGTTCCCAATGATCAATTACAAGAAGAAGGGTTTCTAACTTATCGTTAAGCACCTTAAGAACAAAATATGGACCAAGAACCATGAATCCATGAGAATAAGACTCTTAGGTGCCGTTTGGTAGCCGGTGATTAGGTCGATGTGATTAATAAGCCGAGTTGTCGATGTTTGGTACGCAATAGGTGATCGACTAATAGCACAAGTTATCCGGATAAATTTATTATCCCCTCACTATTAATAATACCAAGGGGAGGGTGGTATTATTAGCGCCTCACTAAAAAAAAATTTGGATTAACATTGTAATCTCAAAACTACCCCTTATATACAAGTGAGGATTAATAGCGAGGGCACTAATAGTATTGTGATTAATAATATCGCTTATCCTTCTCCGACTACCAAACAAGCCCTTAGAGACTTAGTTAGACGTTAGGATGCTGAGGCAATTCTTTAAGCAACCACGATAAGAACATGTTAAGCATAGAAGACTTTACAAAGTAACTATGACTCAAACAAGCAATGTAACCTAATCAAACATGATTATTAAACGTTAAAAATGAAATGAACTATCTAGCATGTTAAACATGTATAGATATCAAGTCAAGCACGTATAGATTCATGTAATGTGGGTAAAGAATGCCGAGCCAGAAATGTTTTCATGTTGAGCAAGCAAGATTTCATAACAAGCAAGTAGGGATTCATGTCAAGCAAGTAAGGGATGTCAAACAAGTAGTGATTTGGGTCTTCACATTCTCCCCCAGAAAAAGGAATTTAGTCCCTAAATTCAAACTGGTCTCAATGAACAATGATAGATATTTCTCACGCATCTCAACCTTGGTCTCACACGTAGCTTCCTCAAATGTGATTCTTCCCTAAAACTTTGACTAACGGAATCTGTTTAGTATGCAATCTTGCTCTTTCGTAACAAGGATCTAAATCGGTTTTTCAACATAAGACAAGTCAGGTTCAAAGGATATCTACTCATAAGCAAGAGCATGTGATTCATCCTTCATATAATTACGAAGCATAGAGACATGGAAAACATCATGAATATTAGACATAAAATGTGGCAATATAACACATTAAGCCAAATATTCCACTTTCACTAGAATCTCAAATGGCCCAATAAATCTTGAGATGAATCTAAGATCTCTATCACATACAATGCTTATTGGAACACCATGCAATCACACAATATTATGAAAATATAAGGATGCTAACTGAATAACACTATAGGTTATCACAATAGGTATAACATATGAAGATTTCATCAATTTATCCATATGAAGATTTCCATAACAATTTATCCACCTAACAAGTCGTAACACTCCATCTATAGAAGGAATGTATATCCTGCCTGTAAAGGTCAAGATGCCAACACTGATCAATGCAAACTTAGGAGTCTTATTCTCACTCATTAAATCCAAAAATCTTATAACATCCGGATCTGTCACTTGTGCTTTCTTGATAAACTCAAACAAAACTATTGTAGCACGAATGCTTAGCAAAAACAATGCTATAAAGATAATGTTTCCATGTTTCCACTGTGAAACGTGAAACGTGAAGATAATCATAGCCAATTCGAGCTCATGTTTCAGATAATTTTGCTCGTAAACGTAACCCAATCCTTCCATTGAGGCGTCACTATAAATCACAAAGTTCTCAAAACCACGATGCAAGGCTAAGATAGGAGCTGTAGTCAATCTCTTCTCAATTCCTGGAAACTAGCCTTGCACTTGTCACTCCAAATAAAAGCAGACTTCTTCTGAGTCAAGTTCGTCATAGGAATAGCAATCTTGGAAAATCCGTCAATGAACCTACGGTAATAACCCGCCAAGCCCAAGAAACTATGGACTTCGGTCACCGTACTAAGAGTCTTCCATTTAGCAACAACTTCTACTTTCGATGGATCCACGACAATACCAGTACTAGAACAACGTGCCCAAGAAAAGATACATTTCTGAGGCAAAATAAACACTTGCTAAATTTTGGAAAAAGTTACCTCTCTCGCAAAATAGAAAGAACCACTCTCAAATGATTCGTATGTTCTTCTCATGACTTTGAGTACACAAGAATCTCATCAATAAAAACCACAATAAAGCAATCCAGATAATTATGGAATATTCGATTATTTAAATCCATGAAAACTATACGGACGTTTGCTAACTCAAATAGTGTGACCACAAAACCATGACGTTTACGAAAAACTATCTTCGGAATATCTTCCAAACGAACTCTTAGCTGATGACAACCACTGTGACGACCCGACCCGATTCCTAAGATGAGATCCCAAGGTCGTGCCGCCAAAAGAAGTACAACAACAAATAATGGGTAAGGCTATAACAGCGATACGCCAAAGACTCAACAAATGCGGAAACAAAAATGATTACAATGGTGCCCAAGCTAACAAGCTTAAAATAAATACAACCTAAGATATAATAAATCTCTTGGTCCAAAAATTAGAAGCGCATGACGCTACATTAGACATGCACATTAAACCACCTGTCATGTAATCGTATAGCAATAATAAACCAAGTCATCGGCGACATTACAGCCGGAACCTAACATTAAACTAAGTTTACAACTCTAGTCTAACAAACTCAACAGCTAAGAACATGCCGGAAGATAACACAATAAACCAACCATCTTGAGATTACCATAATATATAAGTTATGTTCATCATAAAAATGTACAAGGCACGACTAACACAAGTCCGCTCCCAAAAGATTAAGTACTAATAGCATAAGTACAAATACCAAGTACACATCAAGTTTTGCTACCCTTCATAAAGTTTACATAATTTTATTTCCCATCGTCCTTGCCAAAATAAAATGTAACTAAACATGACTAGGTAGCAACCTCGCAAAAGCTCCACTAACGTGACTTGCGAACTACTTTGATCCACCCGTGCGACTCGGATCTAGAAAAAAACAATCAAACAAAAATAGAGTAAGTCATAAAGACTTAGTAAGTTACTAAATATAACTTCCTGTCATGGCATCATGCTCAAGAAATAATAAATCATGCTATCGACATAATATAATTTTTCATCAATAAATCATGTCAAGGCATTCATGCTCAACCATCATATGAATTCTGTTATCAATAAATTATAATAATTCATTAAATCACTTTAACCATCATATCATATCATTTTCACATAACCCATTTTTTACATAAAAGTACTTGTGAAATAAATCATATAAAGAAGATATGATACCCATTACCATTTCCGCCGTGTCACTCCTGCAAAAACACGTGCAAATCAAATGTGTCCTCGATACCCAATTTGTGGCATCGACGTCCCCGAGACAATCACCTGCTCGAGTTCTATAGTTATCAAAGTCATGTTTAAAATACTACAACTATGATCAACTTCATCCCCACCGTGGCCATCGATGGAGGGGTGTGTGCAACCTGGCACGGCGATCCATCGCGATCACAAATCCCATAATTCGTGAAGACGATACATCGTCCCGCCACAGACACTAACTGACGACTCCAGCTAGACTCAAACTCAAGCACAAGTAATATATACTCACATGCTCAAATAATAGAAGAGTACAATGAAATGCACTCAACCAACCAAGTAGGTACATACTCTACAATTTTCCTAGTCATGCATTTATTCATAACTAGCACATAAACACATTAGAGAAAAATATAAAACTCTAATTTTAAGTGTCCTTCATACACTTATAAAATTCTAGGAGGCTTAACCTCTATCAATATTACCCCAAATTCTGTAGGACTTAAGTATGTAGTTCATAAAAATCATATTAGTCCAAACGTTGACTCCGTTGAGTCTTTTCTACACTTTCATAAATTTAGGGCATGTAAGCCATTGGCCACATTACCCTTCTATGTTCATAACTAAAATTCAAGACTATGTTCTCAAGGTCTCCAAATCACAATAACACCAACAAAACACTCAATTACCAACCATAGAGCATAAATCATATTTTTCAAGCATACACACATTTTGCAATTTTACAAATATGCTTCCAAGACTTAGGCTATCAACATGGAGTGGATTAAAATACTAAACTACACATGAATAATAACCTAAACATCATCACTTAACAAGTTCATCCAACCAAAATTTCCAAGTAGGCATATGAACAACATGGCATGAACTAAAAGCCCTAAATGCACCCATTGACCTCAAATAGCAACAAGATTGATTTCCTTAGGGTCAATGAGGCACAATGAAAGAGGAAGATCAGTAGTAACTTACTTGGTATCCCTACAACAAGCACCCAAATCAGTAACTTAAATGGAGGAATATGTTCCCCTCAACAACCCCTTCTCTTCTATGGACTTGGCTTGAGCTAAGGACCACCTAATCAATGGTGTGACGCCCCGCTCCTTCGTTGTCTCGGTTTGCGTGCTATATTGCACTTCTTCCCTTGTCGACGGTATGTTTGGGTTGCGAGAGGGTCTAGATATGTTTGAGAGACCATATTAAGACCAAAACATTATTAAGAGACTCCATATAGTTGTTGACTTGCTAAAGTCACAAGTCGTGACCCGACGATAGTCGGAATGCGACGCGATTGAGGGTTTACTTCCGTTTTGTGTTCGTGACCTCGGTTTGGGTCCTAGGTCTCTTTAAGATGATTTATTAACATGTTTAGATGTGTTAGACTTCAAGTTGGAGGTGTTCCTTAAGTCTATCGAAGATTTGGAAGTTTTGGAGATAGCGTTCGTCTCTATCGCGTAGTTCGGGAATCGAGTCGCGTAATCGCCTCTCCTTTGGGATTCTTATTTCCCTAAGTTGTTATTCAACTTCCTAGAAGTATTTAAGCTTCTTCATTAGCCCTTAGACTTGCCTTAAAAGTCTCCTTTCATTGCTCGTTTGATTTCGAGTTCGTTCGTCGTCCCGGTTGCACGTTGTTGCACCCCTTCCCTTCGCCTCGAGTTGTTTCGGAGTTGTTCGGGTGTGTTTTAGACTTGTTTTGAGTTGGGTTAGACCCTAGAATGGTTGCCCATAAGTTTGGAATCATTTAGATCAAGTTTAGACCAAGTTTTGGAGGTTCAGGAGCCGAGGCGGCCGCATGGGATGGAGTGAGGCGCCCGCCTCAGATACTGAGAGTACCCTAATGTGCAGAAGAGGTGAGGCGGCCGCATGGAGAAGGTTGAGGCGCCCGCCTCAACCCCAGAAGAGCTGTTACGGGATTTTCTTCCCCTGTTTTGAGTTGTGACGTGTTTTACCTATTCTACCCTCCTTAAACCCCCTCTAAACCCTTCCTAACCTCTCATACTTAACCCTAAACATGTCCTAACATTATTTAGAAGTTAATTAAGGTTGGATTAGAGCTTGATTATCCCTAATCTCCACTAATTGCACTTGAGAAATGTCCCTTGTGCCCTTCTTAATTTGGGGGTATAAATACCCAAACCCCTTCACCATTTACTGAAAATTCCTCATTTCTTCCTCTCCATCATACGTATTATAGAGAGAGAGACTCCATGGGAGACTCTTGAGCCCTAGCTCTTCTCTCTTCGATCCACGACGATCCGACCACCCGATCTCCTTCAAACTTCGGATTCTTGAAGCCCTCGACGAGTAGAACGACTTCACCGATCGGATTTGTGTTCTCTTGAGTTTTCACTCAAGCTAGGTAAGTTACTTTCTTTTGATTTTGGTTCATTGGCCCTAAGGAAAACAACTTGTATGCTATTTGAGGGCAATGAACACTTGTATGCTATGTTTGCCCAATTTTTGGGGATTTTTGAAGTATGAACTTGTTAGGGGTATTTGTAGATGACTCCTATGATTATTGAAGTATATGATTACTCTTCATTTGTGTTTCTAGGCTTGAGCATGCTAGAAATCATGCCTTTATGCTATTTGGGTTTATGGTAGAGTTATGCCTATGATTGGGGCTTTGGGTGTATGAACTCACATGATAATATGAGTAGAAACGTTTAATTGAAATTGTATGATTTATGAAATGGGTTTTGATCTATGTTGGGATTAATTGTGAATTTTATGCTTGAGAGTCAAACTCGAATTATTGGGGAAATTATGGTTAAGTTGAAGTGGGGTTAATGTTGAGATCGATGAGAGATGTAAATGATGAAACTTGGTGTTTAGACTCAACGGAGTCGAAATATGCTCAATAATGTGATTGTGAACTCGGGTTGGAATCCTACGATAATTGGATTTCGTTTGATTATGATTATGATGGATTCTTGGGTTTTAGGGCTCGGGAATCAAGCCCGAAGGAACTTTGGGATTTTGTAGTTTATATGAATGAAATGTTTAATTGTGGGGCTATGAAACACATAAAGAATGGAATATAGAATTAAGACTCAACGGAGTCATTGTGAGGCCAATAATGAGATAACAAGCCTTTGATTGAGACCCTACGATGTTCGGGTCTCGTTTGCTTATGTTGTGCGTATCCGGGTACCTTGTTGTGTCCTATGGAGACACTCATGTTATAGAGACCCATTGGGAACTTGTTTAGAGCGTGCTTGTAAAGCACGGAGTATTAGAGACCAACCCATGGTCTCGAGTACCATTTAGTAATGTTATTCGAATAATTCACTATAAGGAATTTAGTCGCGAGCATATGATAGTACTTGCGAATTTAGACTACAAGGTAGTCTTGTCATTCATGAGATGGGTTTTGATGATGTCGGCTATAAGGACTTTGGCTAAGTCCGGTGTGCCTTTAAGTGAAGCTTAATGCTAAGTTTTGAATTGTGGTGGTTCTTAGACTAAGTAGTAGTCTTTGATTTAATCTTGAGTTGAGGACCTTAGTAGACCTCATGTTGTGAATTGTTGAGCTTATATGCTATTCTTGAATTGGTAATGACTTGAGGTTTATGAATACCTCAATACGTGGTTTTTGAACTAAACTTACAAGTTTGTGGAATATGTTTAATGTGTACAAGCATGTGCATTGTTTATTGGGTTTTGTAGAGCATTATGACCTACTTGAATTAATAAGTTCTTTTGTGATGAACTTGGTCCTTATTGGGTTTATACAAGTAAATAATCTACTTGATCATCTTGATTCTGAGTCCAGCTGGCGTCTTGGTCGTTTTGTCGGCAATGGGACGATTCATGGCCTTTGGAAACATTCGCTATGAATCGCCGCATTGGTACCCTTTCTCCTCACTATTTGGCCGATAGTGGGATGTGGTCTCGTGATAGCGGCTCCTAGCCCGATATCGAAGCTCCCATTTCTCATCCCTGAGTCGGATGAATGTAACGAGAACTCATTAAAGAAAACTCGGTGAGTTATGATCATTTGAGGAATGAAACCCGCTTTATGATCATTTGAAGGGCTAGCCCAGGACATGATTTGAATACAGAAGGGCTAGGCCCAGATCTTGGTTTTACGTGCTTAAGTATAAGCACTTATATGAAAAAGAACGTGTTATGTGGTTTATGAAGTTTATGTTACATGATGACCTGATACAAGTTATTATTGGTGGACTATAAAGATACCATGATTTTATACATGTTTGTGCATTATGCCATGCCACGCCATGCTATGCCATACCATTGCATTTAGTAACTTACTGGGTCATTATGACTCATTTCGTGTGTTTGTTTTCCTTAGTTTTTGCAGCGATCCCGTTAGTACGCGTGGCGGCTTCGGATAGTGATTCCTAGAAGGTGGTCTTCCGGGCTTTTAGCTTGGATTTATTATTATTCAGTTATTTGTAATTGTGAGACACGATTGTAAAGTTATGTAGACTTTACTTGGGTAGACTACGTTAGTATTATGTTATTGTATTATTTTGGGAGCCGACTCGTTAGTCGAGCTGTTGTATCTTTTAGAAGTTATTCCCTTGTTGCTTCGAGCATGCTTTAGCTCACTCATCCCGTTATTGTTAGTATTGTCATCTCCGACGACGTTAGTCGTGAGACTTGTGTGTAGTTGTTAGAATTTGAGTATCTTATTCTTTAGTTGATTTATTCCTCCGGCATGTTATAGCCGTTGAGTTGTTGTTTATCAGGTTGGTATTCTTGTTGCTTCGCCGGCCTTAGGTTGCCGATGGTTTGTTGTACGTGGCGCAATGTTGGCCACGCGAAGTCGTAGATTTGTCGAGAGATAGTCGTCTCTCAGCCTTGTATTCCTTAGTTTAAAACTATAGGTTTTGGTCCCATTTATGAATTGCTTCCGCATATTTTAGTTTTTGGTTATTCGGTTTTGCCGTTATGGCTTTTCATTCCTGTCTAGAGTTTGTTGGTTCAACTCTTGACTCGCACCACTACGCTTAGCGGGTGCTTGTCCATCTTTTAACTTGTCTTGACGGCACGACCTTGGGATTCCGCATTGGAATTCGGCCGTCATACCAAGTATCCTGATTAACAGCTATAGGTTAGCTATTTCGCCAGATAGGTTCCTTGGCCTAGTTGGGTTGGGTTTGTTGTTGAGTTATTAACGCCGAGTGTTCATCAGAAGTAGGCGT
Organism: Codonopsis lanceolata; assembly: GCA_013146195.2. Taxonomy (NCBI): domain Eukaryota; kingdom Viridiplantae; phylum Streptophyta; class Magnoliopsida; order Asterales; family Campanulaceae; genus Codonopsis; species Codonopsis lanceolata. Next base: position 1,212 of record JABEVN020004493.1, on the reverse strand, counting down.
ATTATGTCGAACTCGTGGAGCTAGTTCCAAGAGACCTCGTTCGGGTACAACTCGTGGCCAGAGAGGGAGAATGTTACGGATCCGCGTGTGACCCTCACAGATGTTTGGGATGGAAGACAAATCTATCCTTCTTAAGCGAGATTCTTGAAGTTGGAACCTGAGAGCTACGATGGAGGACCCAGATGCTTCTAAAGCGTAACTTTGGATAGAAAACATGGAGAAGATCTTTGCGGCAAATGGTGTACGTCGGAGAAGAGATGGTGACCCTAGCGATTTAAATTGATTGGCTTGGCCGACCATTGGTGGCATGTGTTACGAGATAGTTGGAGACACCATGGAGTGCCTCAAGTGTGGGAGAACTTCACGATGGAGTTTATGGCACAGTTTATTCCGGCAGTAGTTCGGGAAAGAAGAAGAAGCGGAGTTCATGGCATTGAACAAGGAGCTATGACTGGCTCAAGATTCAGCGAAGTTCACGTAGTTGGCTCGCTATTGTGTTACTTAGTACCGATGAGGCTAGAAGGCCCAACGGTTTGTGAAGGGCCTAAAAATGAAGCATCGTAGGCAACTGCTCCATTACAACTTACGGATTACCGAGTCGCCGTGAATCGCCGCATGCAGAGTTGGACATCGGAGAGTATGCTCAAAAGAAAGCCTCGACTATTAGGGGCAATGATGGTAATAGAGGGCATGCAAAGACTCAAAGTTAATCAAGAAATCACACGCATCGGTAGATCGGAGCGACGCTCCTACTTAGTCGGAGACGCCGAGGCGGCGAAGTTAACATGTAATTTTGTATGAGGACGTGACATGCCGAGAACGAATGTTGGGTAAAGCAGAAAGTGTTTCGCTTGTGGCGGTGATCATGTTCGTAAGGATTGCCCGAAGATGAGGGTTAATCACCGAAGTACTAGTCAATCCATCCAAAGGGCTCCAAGAGAGACAAAGTGGTGGACGGCCTAGAGTTTGAGGTCGTAAGCCGCATGCATGATGGCCATTGCGGGTTTTTGAGGCCTATCCGAAATAGGAAGGTATATTCTCGCATATAAATATTCAGAAATTATACCGTTGTCACTATTACCGTTAATATGAGTAATACGCTTTAATCGGTATCATGTGCATTCATACATACATTATATGGTGTATGTGTAATATTGGTTATTTGCTTGATCGGAATAATACCTCAATGTGAGATTGATATATGATATGGTT
>JABEVN020004492.1:0-13105 GCA_013146195.2 Codonopsis lanceolata | reverse complement strand
CAATAAGCTTTATACAAATATTCTAATTAATCCATAATTATGATTGGTGTTGCATGGAGAATTTGGAGAAAATCAAGAATTTTGCGTAATCAAGTAAATTCCAATGATCTATGGAAAAGTTATGTGGTTCATTGCATTAACTCCTCATCGACTAGTACGACCACACAAAGACTCGAGGATGAAAATTTTGAATTAAATATTTTTTTTGATTTTTCAATTTTTATAAAAATTTGGAGATGATGATGACACAATTGATGATGGGTCCCCTATAATGGGTATTCAAGAACCAAATATTATAGTATTCTCGTCAAGGCAACATCTCAAATAAGAAAAATTAAAAACAAGAAAGGCTGTGAGGAGAAGACACGATAGAGGGAAAAAGAAATTTTTCCCCACCCTAAAAACGTAGCCCAACTCCACTCTCCTTAGGCTAGGACTAGACTCGACTGGGCTTTGAATCCCCAAACTTAATTTCTATTTTGTCCCAAAATTGAGGAACATATGAGAGGATTGATGGGGAAGGACAAATATCAAAAGGACATAGCAGCCCACCTAACGAAAAGAGGAAGAAATCTTGGGCCTCGACTCACGGTGAGTCGGGAGGAAATAACGAACGAGGACAAAACTGGATTGTGCCGTGGCATCCCAATATGTGGAGACATTTTGCCCCACCGGGTTAACTAATCAAAGAGGTCGGGTCGTCGGCACGCATTTGTGCCAACCGCCGACTCACCATATCAACTTGAGGACAATCTCCTCCTCGCCGTTGAGACGCTCCAACGGATCTCCTCCCTGCACCTCCTCACGAAGGCCTCTCTCTCGCGGCTGGCGAGCGTGCTCAAACAATAAAGCCCTAGTAATAGCGGGTACCTTCCTAATTCTCTCTAAATCTATAGCCCACGCGACTCCAGCCTGATCACACAGTTTGGTAATCAAATTCGGGAACGCGAATCCCGCATTTGTAGTACCTCTAATAAGGGTCCGAATTTGGCCGTTGATCAGGCGGCCAACATCGACGGACCCACCAATAAGGATGGTGAAGATCAAACTGTCTTAGCCCAAGTCACCGTGTGTTGGTGATCGGAAGGCATGAGTCGCACAGAGAATTTGAACACGGCTTGTTCGTGGAGAAAGGACTCCTCCATAGTACGGGCTCCGAATGGTGGGTTTTGGTTGAAGGTCCAAACCACACCAGACGTTGCGATAGTAGCATTAATCGCCTCAAGAGAAATAGGGTTAGAAAGGTGGCGGCTGTAGTCGTCGGCACCACTCGCAAAGTTGGAAGTGCCATAATAACCATTAATGTCTTGGGACGTAAAACTAACGCTCACGTTCCTAACATTAACGGTCTCTAGAACACTACCGTCTATAGAAACTTGCCCGTTGGCATAAAATTCACGGACGATAGCCACAATGGCCGTGCCCGGAGAAACAATAAGGGTAGCCCACCTATGGTTATTAAAGTTATCGTAGAGGCCAAAGTCTCGAGCCTTAAATCCCCTTTCGGGGATTATGGTCTTGGAGAGCTTCCTAGAGTAGCTCTCTGACGCCTCAAAGGAAATGAAGCGGTGGGCATCATAAACTTGCTCCTCCTCTTCGGAGCGGGATGTGGATGGGCTGGTATTTCTACTCTTGGGGGCCATTTAATTTTTAAGCACAAAAAATTTTAAAATCTACTATCTTCTAAAAAATTAAAATTACAGCCTAACAACTAAAGCATGCAAAAATTAAATTTTACGTAAAATATATCTAACACCCTAGCATGCAGATATTTTGACACGTAAAAAAAAATTGAAATGAGAGGGTGAGAAGATACTTGGAATTTGCAAGCTTTAGAAGATGAAGGGGGTTGGTCAGATTTTGTGAAGCTTCCGCCGGAAAAAATGGAGGTTACCTTCTTCAAGTTTTTATGGAGTGAGATGAGGGTTATTGGGAGGATGAAGCTTGAAGAGGAGAGCACCTAGGCTTCGATCTTGGCCGGAATGTTGAAGAGCTTCGCCGAATTTGCTAGAGAGAGAGAGATCTGCTGCTGCTTTGCTTGAGAGAGAGAGGAGTGAATTTTCGAAGTGGTCTGGAAACTGCCCGGCTTTTGCTTAGAAAGGGGACCTTGCGGCCGCAAGGTCCTTAGGTCTTGCGTCCGCAAGGTCGGCAGTCATGCGATGGCACAGATTCGGTTGTACGTCTGACGGTCACACTATGGCTCTCGCAGCAATTATCCTCAGACCAATTTTTCGAAGGCTGACTGAGCTGAGAGCTTTTTGCGCAGAGGCTCTATGGATAAAATCTGGGTCATCGGCCATTGGTAGATTCGCCGCTTTTTCTGTATACCGGGGTATATACCTAGGTTGTTCTGCAAGACATCGAGCGTACCTCCTTTTATCGGGCAGACATGATCTTGCGCCAATTTGGCAGGGAGCAACTTATTCCTGATAGGAGCCGTCCTGTGGCTATGGAGATGGACATGGATAGGGATTTGTGTACCGTTATCCAAGGCATGTGGCAGCTGGACCTTGACTCGCCGCAAGTGGCCTACCTCTTTTTTGATTATATGCTCCTTTCCCATGAGTATCTGTCATGGATCATGGTGGCTGCCGAGGCGTCTTCCCGCATAATTAGGTGAGGACTGAGGCAACTGTTGGGTCGTCGAATAACCAGTGGCCTGGATGCTCGCTTGATGGAGATAAAGCGAGGACATGTAGAGTTCTGGCCGGTGATTCCTCGTGCCCTACAGAGGATTTCTCAGCGAGTGCACGGCCTGGTGCCCTGACGGCCCCTGGCCCAACGAGGCAGTCCTAGCAATGCGCCTCATTGATTGAGCAACGCGAGCCGACGACATAATTGGGAACCTAAGAGGTTGTCCTCCCCTCAACCGGACGGGCACGCCTCTAGGAATGATGGCGCTGACCCAAGTAATACAGCGGCTCAGGAAAATGGGGATGCTGACGATGAGGAAGAGGAGGACACTTCCGGTGGTTCTTATGCTGACGACACCGAGCCTCTTCGCCAATGAGTATATGGTCCCTGGCATGGACGCCGCATGGAAGCAATCTTGATAGATCACTTCGGTGCTTGAGCTGCAAATGAAGGATAATTAGGGGGAAACAAAGGGGTAGAGGTAGCAAGATAATAGACATGTACAGGCAATGAATGCATAATATAAGTATCTTAAGCAGTTATTCCTAAATTGCACCTTAGGACCTTATATTATATTTTGGTTTTTTAATGCGAGCTTTCGTCGTGGTTTTTCTCTCTCTTTCGTCAGTCGAGACTCTGCATGCTGAAGACTGGAGGTCGGATGCTAAGGATTCAGAGAATGCATTCCCTCTCCCCTTTTCTCCTGATTTTTTATGCTCAAACTTTTGCCTAGGCCGCCCTTTCAGGTTTCAGCCTAGCGAACCCTTATTTCTCCTTTTTATTGTTTTTTTATATGCTCTAATTTTTGCCTAGGCCACTATTTCGGGTTTTCAGCCTAACGAGCTGGAGAGGGAAGCAATTGCCAGATAGATTGGCTCAAGCATAGTACCTTTTGAGCTTATCGAGGTTGAAGGACTGAACAAGATCCTCCCCTTCTTGGTTTGTGAGGAGTACGACACCTCCTGACCGGATTTCTTTGACAACATACGTCCCATCCACGGAGATTTCCATTTTCCTCTAGGATCAACATAACTAGGGGGTTTTTCTCGAAGCACCAAGTCTCCGACTTGGATGTCGCGGCCTTTAAATTTTTTATTGAAGGCTCGGGCAATCCGTCTTTGATATTCTTCGGTATGCTCTAGGGCTAGCAAGCACCGTTCATCGATTAGGGCTAATTCTTCATATCGCCCTTTGACCCAATCGATTTCTGATATGCCGGATTACATCATCACTCTTAATGACGAATTTTCAATTTCTATGGGCAGCACTGCCTCCATGCCACATGCTAGGGAGTAGGGGGTAGCCCCAGTGGGTGTGCGGGCTGAAGTGCGATAGCCCCAGAGGGCTAGTGGCAATTTTTCTGGCCAGTCTCTTCCTATGTCAGCCATTTTTCTGATAATATTCTCTAGTGTTTTATTGGCTGCTTTAATGGCAACATTGGCTTGCGCCCGGTAGGGGGAGGATTTATGCCTTTGGATTTTGAATTCGTCGAGCAGACGATTCATGTCCCCTTCAAAGTGTGTGCCATTGTCGGAGATTATCTCGAAAGGCACTCCGTATCGGTATATAATATTGGTCCGGATGAATTCACACATTTTTTGAGCATTCAGGATTTTATAAGAAGAGGCTTCCACCCACTTCGTGAAGTAGTCGACAGCTACTAGAACGTACTCGTGGCCATTGGATCTGTTTGGGTGAATTTGGCCTATGACGTAGATTCCCCAAGTTGAAAAGGGCCAGGGGGCTGTGGATTTATATAAGATGTGCGGGGGCACGTGCTGCAGATTTACGAAACGCTGGCACTTGTCGCAATGACGCGAATACAGTCGGTTTCGAGCATACTCCAATAGTACCCCTACCGAATAACTTTCTTGGATAACATGTGGTCATTCATGTGGGGCCCGCAGGTACCACCATGAAGCTGGTCCATGATTTGCTCGGCTTTTGCTTCGTCGACGCATAATATATTAAGGCCTTGATAATGCCTTTTGTACAGGCTGCCACCGCTAAAAATGAATTGCGATGCCCATCTCCGTAGGGAGACTTTCCCTCTTTTGTCTAAGCCGAGAGAATAGATCCCTTTCTGAAGCAGATTTAAGATATCAGAATACCAAGGCTCGTGATCTGCTTCAGGGGCTGCATTAATTTTGAAGCAGTATGCCAGAGTAACCTTTTTCCCGACTACAAATGGCTGGACTTGGGTCTCTGCGGGAATTTGGACCAACGATGATAGAGTGGTCAATGCATCGGCGAATTGATTTCTATCTCGTGGCAAGTAGTGAAATGAGATAGAATCAAATTTAGTGGCAAGTGCTGTCAACTTGGCATGATAGAGTTGTAGCCGAGGATCTTGGGTCTTCCATTTCCCTTCGACTTGGTTTATAATTAAAGCGGAGTCTCCATAGACTTCCAAGTTTTTGGCTCCTTTTTGGAGAGCTTCTTCTAGGCCAGCAATACAGGCTTCGTATTCAGTTGTATTGTTCGTACATTCGAACTCCAATCTTATAGCCAATGGATTATGGGAATCTGATGGATCGATTAGCAAGATCCCTATGCCAAAACCTCTTTTATTTGCGGCTCCGTAAAAGAACATTTGCCAGCTGGTGTCATGGTCAGTAATTTCCAGGACACCTTCGTCTGGGAAGCCAGGCTCAGCTGCATCTTCTGCTTTTAAGGGCAGATCGGCTAAATGGTCTGCAATTACGTTGCCTTTAATAGATTTGAGTATGACATAGGTTATGTCAAACTCGTTGAGAAGAAATGACCACTTAGCCAGTCGGCTGGAAAGTGATGGCTTGCCGAAGATGTACTTTATAGGGTCCATTCTGGAGATGAGCTTGATGGACCGCCCTCGCAGTAGGTCTTGAGCCTTTCGCTGCCCGACAGGTCGGGCAATTTTTCTCTAGTCTTTGAATAATTTAGCTCGCTTCCTTGCAGCTTCCTACTTATGAAATAGATGGAATTTTCGATGTAGGACTCTTTTTTTTCTTGGGCGAGCATAGCCTCTACTGACGTGTCTGTGACGGTTAGATATAGGAGGATCGGTTTATGTGTATGGGGCGGAGCTAGCACAGGTGGATTGGTAAGGTAGGCTTTTATTTTTTCAAGTCTACCGGCATTTCTCCCTGTGCTTGGTCAAGATTTTCTTTAGAAGTTTGAAGAGGGGCTCACATATAAATGTCAGCTGTCTGATGAAACGGCTGATATACTGCAATCGGCCTAGGAAGCCTTTGACTTCGGTTGGAGTTTTTGGCCACGACATTTCTATGACGGCTTTAATTTTGGCCGGCTCGATCTCGATGCCCTGCTCGGTTACCATAAATCCCAGGACCTTGCCTTTGGTAACCCCAAATATGCATTTGGTGGGGTTAAGCTTCATTTTATGCTTCCTTAACCTTTCGAAGAATTTTCGAAGGTCTTTGATATGGGGGCCGTTGGCATCACTGGAGTGCATGATCATTTCATTAATATAGACCTCCATCTACTATACAATAGAGCTCAGTGGGATAAAGAACGGCTGTGATTAATTATTTTATTGAGATAAAGAACGGCTGAGATTGATTATTTTACTGGGATAAAGAACGGCTGAGATTGATTATTTTACTTTTTATCAAATGGTTGTAATTTCCCCCGCTCCAGTGGGATAAAGAGCGGCTGAGATTGATTATTTTTACTTATATCAAACGGCTGTAATTTATTCCCCGCACAAGCCTTATCCCTCTGCGTTCCCCTCTCCCTCTACAATTCCAACTCCCTCTACGATTCCAACTCCCCTACGGTTTCTCCAAAATCCCCCTGAATCAGAGAAGCAATTATCGGGCCCCGGTGAAATCTCCTTCATATATATATATATATATATATATATATATATATATATATATATATATATATATATATATTTGTAATCAAAATTAAGATTTACACGCATGAAATTACTGTACTTGGATATGTAACAAATTTATAATACAACTTACTGTATTAAAGAAGTTGTTAAATGTTGCTTTTACATTAAGACGAGTAGGAATATTGCACAGAAAAATAAACTTTGAAAAATGGATATAATTATTGAAAGCTTTATTAGGGTCTATGAGAGTAATATACAAAATGAAAATAATAATAATAATATAATAATAACAATAATAATAACAACAACAACAACAATAATAATAATAATAATCAATAATACAATAGAGGTCAGTGTAGCACGCTTACAATTGAGTTGAGATAAAAAAAGGTTAGGATTTACTGTTTTACGGTGATCCAACGGTCCTTATTTCCCTCAGCTCTCGCATGTGCCAATGACGATTTTCCCAGTGAGTATTCTTTCCCTTCTTCTCTTCCCCATTACGGTTTTACACTTTTACAATTTTATGTTATCGTAATTAACTTAATCAATTTAATTTTTTTCCGACCCGTAATTTCGTATACAAATTAATTGAAATATTTGTCTTTCTTTTCTTTTTAACTGTTATTGTAATTAACTTAATTAACTTAATTTTTGTAAATTAATTGAATAAAAAACTATTTTGCAACACCAATTTCCATGTCTCTCAATTTTTTTAAAAGAATTTTCATTGTAGTTTTTTTAAAAGTTGATGAATGTCAAATTTTTAAACGAAAAATTATGCGCAGGCATTCATTTCAATGTAATATTGATAGATATGAAATATAAAGAATGTCTCTCTCAGCCGTTTTTATCACGTCTTTATTTTACATTTAAGAAAATTAGTTACTCTTTTAAGGAGATATTACGATTTTACAGTTAATATTTTACGGTTTTACAGTTTTATGGTTGCGAAAATTTGTATTTGTATTTTTTTTCTTTTTAATTTCTATTAGTATTATTATCTTTTTTAACTTTACATATTAATAACATCTAACAGAGTACTGCCCTGTTTCCTTAAAAAAAAATTACAAAACTAACTTTTAATTTTTTTTCCACTTTTAGATGATTATATTATTTTAATTTATTACAGATAGGTTTTCATTTTAAATTAGTTATTTTGAATACTGACGTCGTGTCATAGGCATGGGCACAAATAATAATAATAACAACAACAACAATAATAATAATAATCTATTATATAAAACAAATCAGGCGGTTGGGAAAATCTATTTACCGGCCAGAATTTGATTTTACCAAAGACAATCACCGGTCATAATTAAATCTTTGGGAAAAGCTATTTACCGGCCAGGATTTGATTTTACCAAAGACAATCATCGGCCAAGATTAAATCTCATCTAAACTGTTTTTATCTCAACCTAATCTAACCGTTTCCTATTCACGTTTTTCTAATCTAACCACTTAGTTTTTTTTTTTTTGTTCTCTTTTTAAACTTTGTACTCCTTCTTTCTTCTTTTTTCCTTTACCATCTTCTTCGCACCTCCCCCGCTTAGCTACCGTCACTTTCTCTGTCTAATCCCTTATTTATTTATTTATTTATTTATTTGACTCTTCTCTTTCATTCTTTAGTAAATCACTTTTGGCCACCCCCTATCTTTAGTTTCAGGGGAGAGAAACTAAAAAAGAAACAAAAATTGGTAGCTGAGTTCTCACTAATTTAAATAAATTTAAGTACTGTTGTGATATTAGCCAAGATTTTTAAATGTATAAGGCCATAATTATTAAATTAGAATACATGTGGTATATTAAAATTTTATCTTTATGATACACATAGCTTGGGTTGTCGAGAGAGAGGGAGTTAGAAAGAAAGAGAGAGTTGTTGTTGTTGAAGAGAGAGAGAGAGAGAGAGAGACGTTTGAGATTTTCAATAGAGCCGAGAGAAAGAGAAAATGAGTGTTGGTTCTTCTTTCACCTACTGGCTTAGCGTTTTTTTTAGTTATGTTTTTAAACTTTGCACTCCTCTTTATTCTCCTTCTTTTTTCTTCTTTTTTCTTTCATTTTTTTTTATTTCTTTAAGGAGGGAGAATGAGTGGTGATAATGTGATATATTGATGGGAGTAGGTTAAACATGTGGGGGAGATGAGACGTTTCAGGCTTAGTTTTTTTTTTTTTTTTTTTGTTCTCTTTTTAAACTTTGTACTCCTACTTTCTTCTTTTTTCCTTCATGTAAAATGGGCTATTAAATCTATTTGATGAAATAGTTATATTCTAGCTTTATATATATATATATATATGATCACGCAAAAAGTGTGGTGATCCTGTCTTTCAGTCCACGTGTGAGCGAGGATGAGGTGGCAGCTTCTTGTTCGTCCTTTTGGTTTAACCTGCACACAGTAAACAATGAACCGTTAAGGTGTCGGGTCGGCCCGACTATAACCCTCCGGCGTAAGAGTCAGTTTTCCGGTGAGGAATTGGTAATAAATAGGCCGTGATAAATGTTTTGTAGGGAGCTGTGATAAGTGAGTTGTGATATCTTGAAAATTGCTTACCATTACAATAAATGCATGTCTCATATTTATACCTGATCATTCTACGCGTGGCGGCAGTCATCGGGGACACATTGCGGGCGCCATTAAATGCTGGTGGTATGGTGCATCGAGGAAATAAGTGGAATTTGTTCGCTGTCGGGGAGTTGGTGGTTGCGTCTGGGTTTACCTAGGCCTAGGGAAGCTGCTTTGTCAGGCCGGGTGATGATTGATTTAAATGCCGGGGCCGAGCGGTTTTTATAGCGAACGCTCTTATCACTTGCCGAGGTTGAGGATAATGAAGGAGGATTTGGTGGCGAGGCCGAGGGTGGTCGTGGTCTTGCAGCCAGTCGTAGCTGGGCTCGTTTATAGTGCCGAGGGTCATGATGCCGAGGATGGAGTGTTCGGCTTAGGGCGAGTAATCTTGTTGTCGCTAGTGGTGACTCTGTAGGTAGGATCCGTTTCATGCCGAGGGTCGGGTCCCTGGTATGTCGAGGGTAAATCCCTTGGTTTAATCCTTTCAGTGGCCCCCTACTTTTTGGCTGCTCGACGTCGAGAAGGTAAAAAGTAATCCTGTTGCACATTTGCCGAGGACGACTTATGGGTTTTAATTTTGAGGCTTAATTCGGGGTTTTGGCCGAGGTTTTGCGCGAGGCTTAAGTTAATGTTGGAAGTTTATGGGGCGCTCGTACTGTTACATCGAGGCGTTACGTCTTTTCAGCCGTCGACTCATTAAATGCGCTTTGGCGGCTTACGGTTTTCGTGAATGGGTGGCTTTTCGAATTTCGAAATGTTTTTAATGTCGTCCTTTCCCGCGTCTCGAATCCGGAGAAAAACACGTGGCGTTGTTTTGGGTAGGGTTTAGGGAAGGCACGCGGGTCGATCCGTTGTGTTTCCGGGGCTCCGCATCAAAACGATGTCGTTCCAGGGGGGTATAAAAACTTTATTTTTCATTTCTTACTGTTTACCTTTCTCATTCTCTCTCTACCGTATTTTCTTACCGATATCTAGGCGATTTCCGGCTGCTTTCCGGCTTGCTTCCATCCCATTACATCCCCGTTTATCTGCAGCCCGTAAGTGTTTTTTTTTTCTTTTCCTTCCACGTTTTCATCCCATTTGGGTGGTTTCCACGGTGATTTCCGTGTTTTTCCGACTTGTTTACAGGGTTTGGGGTTTCCATTTTCTAGGTTTTGACTTTTCCGGCGACTCTCTTCTTTTTTCAGGCGTGTTTTCTACTTTAACGGTAGATTCCTCAGGCGGTCTTCCAGTTTGTCTCCATTTGGTACGGTTTCTTTCCCTTTCCTTTGATTTCTTAAGCGAAGTATGTCTCGTAGGAACCCTTTTCCGATTTCTTCATCCTCCTCGTCTTCTAGCAGTTCCTCTATGGAATAGATAGATTACTGGAACCGGTTGATTAGGATACCTATTTCGATTAAGAGTCCTCCTCTTTTTCTTCGATGCGTGGCCGAGGCCGCACCGTAAAACTGCAGGTTGAGTCTCCGGTGGCCGAGGATCTTTCTCGTGCCCTGGTACCCTTTCAGGGTGTAGTCAGTCCTTTAGCGAGGGATGTATTAGCCGAGGATGCCCTCATGTCTCGCCAGAGAATAATCAGAGGATGTAGACCTCGGTGGTTTTGAGGTGGCAACCCAAATGATGGCAGTGATGTTTCTCGCGGTCCCGCTTGGAGGCGTAGAGGTGAGGGTTTGCAATGCCGAGGAGATTGTGGTGGATACCGTGCTCTATAAGGAGACGACCGTGGGCCCTCTTAGTTCGGAGAGTTCTGGGTCCTGCTCGATTTCTTCGTTAGACTCGGATGGCGAGGGCCCCTTTGTTGAGTCCGTTTTTGGGAAGTCTCCTCGCGGTGGTCCCATGTATAGGCAGTGCGAGGATAGATGGGTGGCGGTTACTCCCTGGCAAGCGAGGTTTCTCTTTGCGAGTTACGGGGTGAGGTTAGCCAGCCGGAAGTTCGGCGACTAAGTTTTTACGCCTGGGACTTTCCATCGGCGCCCCTATGAGAGTGTTTTCGTCTTGGGTTCGTATTGGATTAGCTTTGATTGCTCAATTTTTTACCCGGGGAGAGAGTTTTTAAACTTTCGATTGAAAGGAGTTTGCGGCAAAGACAGCTTGATAGGATGGCTAGTGGAGCTGAGGCATCTGTTTCAGGAAGAGGTGGGGATGAGGGCGAGAGGGTGTCTCGTGCTTTGAGGCCTTTCGAGAATAAAATAGTTTTGGCGGACATAGAGGCTTGGTCGCGGATGTACGGTTCTGATTTCTTCCGAGGCTCTGTTCCAGATCCGAGGTTTGGAATTTCCGAGCTGAGGGGCCTAACTAGCCATGTTGCCTTTTACTCCAGCCTCTTCGAGTTTTCTGGGCTGCGCTTGCCTCTCGACCCCTTCATCTGTGAGTTTTTGACCCAAACGAGTTCAGTTCTGCTGGACCTCTCGCCCAATTTAGTGGCCTTGGTGAGTTTTGCTGTCTGCACCTGATCGAAGGGGTTCGAGCCTACACTGAGCCTCTTCTGCTATTATTATAAGGTTAGCATCTCTATGAACCGGCTGACTGTTCTTCGACATCCTCGCGGATTTCCTCTTTTGGCGAGTTTTGGGAATAAGGACCATAAGTGGTCCGAGAAGGTTTTGCTTGTGGAGTCTAGCCGAGGGTGGAATTTTGAGGTTCCTGAAGGAAAGCCCCACGGTCTTTCGAAGACGAGGGTTCTGAATGATGCTGACGAGGCTACGAGGCTTGCTATTGAGGCCCCATTGTTTGATGATAGAGGGGTGCAGGCTCGATCCTATAACTGGAAGGCCATTGTGGAGAATGAGGGCCTCCTATCAAGGTTTTGGATTTCGGCGGTTGAGGTTGTGGGGGTGGAGAGGGCGTATTCTTGTTTGAATACGTGAGTCGAAATTTGGGCCTGCGCATCGAGGGTTGGATTTTTGGCTCGGTGTGTCCGAGATGTGAGGGTTTAGATGGGTTCGAGTGCCCGACCTCAGGTTAATTTTGTTCATTCCTGTCTGTTTCTTTCGGTTTTTGTTTGTTTTTCCGCTGAACAATGATGTAATTTTCCTGTTTTCTTTTGTAGAAATGGTGATTTCACGAGATGCCGTTTTGGCCAAGTTGAAGGCCGTGGAGGAGCGAAGGAGTGCCGAGCTTAGAGCTTCGGCGACTAGAGTTGGAAATACGGGGGCGCTGCCCACTGTTGGTATAGCGGAAGATCCCACCAAAGCGGCTCCTTCCTCGGCTGCCCTTTCTACCAAAGCGAAGGGTAAACAGCCTGCAGCCGATGCCCCGAGGGCTAAGAGGCAGAAGACTCAGGCTAGGCTTCCGCCCTCTGTGACTCCTACTGAGCCCGAGACGGCTCCGGTCCCTTCTCCTCCCATGGCGAGCGCAGCGTCTGATAATGAGAGCGTCCTCAGACACGTCGTAAAGACGATAAATAATTTTCCGGCCCCCCTCACCGGCTACGGGCAAAGGCTACTCGCCGAGGGTGTGCCGTCCGAGGGTGTTAAGACAATGCGTCTCGCTCGGCAATTTCAGTTGTTAGATTTGTGTGGGCTTGCTTTGTGCGAGGTAACCAAATTTCCTTATTTCCCTTTCTCGTTTCTTTTGCTCGCTTATTTCTAGGTTGCTTATTCCGGATTTGTTTTTGTAGCTCGGAATTGGCATTGCGTCTTATGACGACAGGTTGAATGAGGCTGCCGAGTCCCTAGGGGAACTGGAGAGGGATCTGCACAAGGCAAAGGGGGAGATTTCTTCTGGTGCTGAAAGAGTGAAGTCTCTTGAAGGGGACTTAGAATTGAAGACAGAAGAGGTCTCTCAACTTTCTGCCTAGAAGACGGCTTGGCTAGCGCGAGAGCAGCTGCTGAAAAATAAGGCTAGCGAGCGGGAGCGCAGGGTGAGCGAGCTTGAGGCCGAGCTTAAGGGGGTGAAAGAGGAGCTTGATGGCTTGAAGGCCGAGCTTTCGGCGAGGCCTAGTGAGGAGCAAGTTTTGGCGAAGTATCAGAGCTCGCTTGCTTATGAGGGTAGAGCTCTGGAAAATATGGAGACGGCGAGTTCGGGCTTTTCCGGCGGTGGCGGCGATGGGTGTGTGGGTGTCGAGAAG
>JABEVN020004491.1:0-13105 GCA_013146195.2 Codonopsis lanceolata | reverse complement strand
TTTAGCATTCTAAATTATTCCATTAGGACTTATATTCATCAAAATACAACCCTCCAAGTTCATGTCACAAATTTGATTCTCTGTATGACTTACTTGTGTGTCTATCATCGAAAATTCACAAAATATTCTTCGTAGCTCCAAATATCATAAATCTTATATTTCCAGAAACTAGACTCTCTGAACTATAACTTAGAATTTTAAACCACTCAATTCAGATATGTATTCATCGAAATATAGTCACCTCAATATCATATATTACTGGAACAGCCACGATTTGTGACTAATGAAAAATACTTCCTGAACTCCAAAGTTTATGAACCTTTACAGAGAGCTGCCTAACATGTATAGGTATAACATATTCTATTTTTAGAAAATTCCCTTGGGTAGATTAGTACCAGTATTTTCCTGAAATTTGTCCAAAACAGAGACTTAATTTGTATGGCTTGTTTTCCAACAAGTTCATGAACTACAATGAACATATTTTAAACTAAACCCAAGACCAAAATCATTCAGTCAAGATCCATGGAAAAATTTTCAGATTTCATAGAAGCATCAAAACGTTTTATAGATTTGATAAAACTCTTCTTTAGCATGATCTAAGCAAGTTTAATGAAGACTAATTTGTCAAACTGAAAGATTAAAATAAATGTATGTTTTTTTGACGAAAAATTTGGGTTAAAACGGGTTGATTGTTACCCATTCCGACCCAAATCATTTCGACTAATTTAATATTTGAGTTATAATACATCACGATATATTTCGACTCATTACTCATTTCAACCCACAAATAGCCAACCCAACCCACCCATTCACCGGTCCTAGCAATAACAAAGCTAAACACACCCTAAATTAATGACTAGAAATTACCTTGGTAAACACGTTTCACTGGTCAAATCCCTTATCCCTGTGAACATGTTTGACTCTTTGTCCATACAATATGAGGCATAATCTTCATTCTTCAGGGCAATGTTCTTTATATCAAGATCTTCATCATTTGACGAGCAACTACTCTACAATAACCTTCTTTAAACTTTTTTGCAGAGATATTGGCTTAATTGGTTTTGCTTGAGACCTTATCTAAATGCATAATGCCTTCGTTGTTTCCCCAGGTCATTCCCTTCCCGTTCCATGTTCAATAAATGATCGGATAAACAAAACTTATAACTAACAGGGTAATTCAGTTCTATGTAATCGTAGATGGGTAATTCAAACATAACTCATAATTGATGTGTTCATTTGTAACTCACATATTTACGAATCAATATGGACCATTAGTTGTGTTTAGCACAATTCGATCAGGGCCGTCATTTTATAATATAGACTAGTATCTTTGCCCGTGCCTACGGTACAACGTCGATATGTAAGCCGCTATAAAACTGTAAAACAGTAAATCCTAATAAAAATAAATCATGTAGTTATGTTTGTTTTAAAATAATATAGGAAATAAATCATGTAGTTATAGGACGGATTACATTTACTGATGGAGAGAGAAAGGATTGGAGAGAAAAAAAACTAAATATTTGTTTGATAAAAGTAAATACCGATAAATAATTAATTTTTACCCATAATTAGATAGAAAGGGTTAGAGAGAAAAAAAATGATGTATGTTATGATAGAAACAGAGAATTAACCGTCCAAAGACTCCTAGTGTAAAAGATTTAATCTTAAACTAAACAAAAAATTATATTTTATTGGTGCGAAATTTTGTAACTCAATAAAAAAGAATCACCGTTGTTAACACACTCACATAATTAAATATCCAAAAAATATCGCTTTCACACACACGCACACACAAACCCATAAATGGACTCAAAAAATTATCATATTAAATTAAATGTAGGGGTGATTGTTGCATAACAAAGTTAAAAAAAAATTATTCTTTCTTCGTTTGAATTTTTCTATTTCATGTAAGCAAAACTACTTTTTTTTTTTAATGAATTCACAATTTTTCAATTTGTGCATGTACCTATAGTTTGATTTTTTTTTTTAGTATTTGTCTTGGTCATGGATAAATGTCTCTCTCTCACACACGCACGCATTCTCTCTCTCTCTATAGATGATGGCATCCTTGATTGATTCTCTCTCTAACCCAATCTTCATATCCATTACAGCTCTCTCTCTCTCTCTCTCCTCCTTGCAATAAACTCAAAAAAATTAACATCATATATCATTAACCCAATCGTTCCTCCAACCCAACTGTGCCCGAATCCTTCATCCGGCTAAATGGCTTTCCACCAGATAACCAAACAGTCCAAACAAGCCAGACTTTAATGGTGACAAAGAGGGCAGCGAAAGCTTGTAGAAATTAAAGACCGATTCCAACGGCGAGAAAAGGCGACGAATTAAGGGGTTTGAAATAAAATGTTGCAAGAAAAGAAAATCGATTTTAGTGGGTTCCTTCAACGAAGAGTTATTCTTCTATGGTGTCACCAAGGAACCCGAGATTATAAAAATGATGTTCTCACCCCCAAGATTAAAAACGAACACCCAATCAGATCTTGAAACCCATTTGAAGAAAAACTACCCACCAAAGAAAAATCAGAAAATTTGAATTACTGAGAAAATGTGCGACTGATAAATCCCGAGTTAAAACCCACAACTCAAATAGAAACTCGAAGAGAGATAAACCGGCGGAGAGAATTTACAAATTCCGACGAGTGAGAGAGAGAACTGGGGATGAGAGAAATAAACAGAAATAAACCGAGGAGGAAGAGGAATATGGATCTGGAAAGACTACACAGAAAAGAGAGGAAGAGAGAAGAAGAGATAGAAAGGGAGAGAAAAAAGTGAATACGTGGAAATAAAACGTGGATAAAACGGTCGAGATTTGTGAGATTAAATCCTGGTCAGTAATTGTGTTTGATAAAAATCAATCATGTCTAGTAGTTAACTTTTTATAACCGACTGATTTCTTTTATACTCCCTCCGTCCCTAATTTATTGTCTTGGTTGACCCGGCGCACCGTTTAAGAAAACTTATTTGACTGGATTATTAATATTGGTTTAATGTGTAGTTTCCTTTAAAGCACATGTGTATGTGGCCCATAATTAAAGTAGGTGAAAAAATAAGGGTAAAGTGGTAAAAGTGATGTTCTAAAAATGTAAGTTTCAAAGTGGACAATTATTTTGGGACGGACGAAAAAGGAAAGAAAGACGATAATTTAGGGACAGAGGGAGTATTATAGATTGTTGTGGTTGTGAATATATTAATATCGGTTGGGTAATACTCTTTTCGTTCTGAGCAAATAAATCATTATTTCATTTTGAAATGTTTTACTTAAAGAGTTCACTTTAAAAAAATTAAAGCATAAAATTGTCATTTTATTACTAATGTAATGAGCTATTTAAAATATGGTGAAGCTATTTCTATTACAGTTTTTGCTTATCCACTACATTTAGTATAAATATACAAATTTATCATTTGCCATTTTAAGGAGTCTCTAACACACATTTACTATTCCAAAATTACCCTTTAGTTAGCGCAAATTATCAATGATAATTAAATGTCATAAAAATCTAATTACGGACATGTGAAGCACTCAAGCTATTTCTAGACCTTAATTTATGGGCTTCTAAATTTGATTTAATATTTAAAAAGTTCTTTCTAATCAAGATTATAGAAAAATTATTTAAAAATTACAAAAAAATTATTTTCCAAATGAGATTTATTTTTTGACGACTATTAATATCCCTTAATAATACTATTCCGTACTTACCCAATTTTTTTAACTTTAAGTTAACCAATGACTCATTAAAATACTACGCACTCCATCTCTAAATTAGTGTCATGCTTTTCTTCATTTTTTGTCAGTACAAAAAAAATTGTTTTGTTTTTAAAGGTTACTTTTAAAGAATTAAACAATTTAACCATTTTACCTTTACTATTTCTCTTATTTTAATTATAAGCCACGTGCATATGAGCTTTAAATAAAACAATATTATATCAGTACTAATAATTAAGTAAATTATTTTTCTCTTAATACATGTACCATGTCAAACAAAATAATAATTCCGAGGTTGAGGGAGTAAGTATTAATCAGTATTTATTATGTTTTAAACAATGAGATTTCAATGGTGGATATAATATTAAGAAAAGTAAAATTTTGATGCAGTGTCAGTGTAAATTTTTTTACAAAGAATTTTTAAAATATTGCTACGAATATGTAATTTTTAAATAAATTTTAGTAAAAAATTAATTAAGTTAACAAAAAATCAGATTAAAACTTGTCATCTTTCTATTGATCACCAGAAAAAAGCTCAGAGTTTAGAGTTTTGAATGAATATTTCAACAACCACCGTGTATATCCAATTGTATTCTTATCTATAATACAATATAGCTCATACGCACACGCAATCGACTAAGCTATTTAGGGGCTGAGATTGATTCATTTACTAAAATCTTATGGTCATTATCACTCCCCGAGTTCACATGTGTGAACGGCGGTTGAGCAACTACCCCCTCTCTCTCTCCAACTCCCCCCACTATTCACGGTTGGTGGCCGCTAATTAATCCTTCATCCACCAAACCCACGTCCCTTTTCTTTTCGATATTTTAATTAATTAATCAATTTTATGTAAAAAAAAATCGTAAGTTTTGTAATTTGAAATATTTGTTTTTTTTTCCTTTTTAACTGTTATCATAATTAACTTAGACAAATTATAAGTAAATATTAATTCATTTCCACATCATCTGCTTCATTTATTGATAAATTCACAAACTGGCGTCGTGTCATCGGCACGGGCAAGAGTACTAGTCTATAATACAATATAGCTCATATTTACACATGTGTAATTGATTAAAACTATTTAAAGGTTGAGATTAAATTATCTTTAAAAAATTAATGGTTGTGATTCATCCTTACATTCATATATGTGAGAGTAGTTATCCACTTTTAACTCTCCATTTTCTCTCACCACGTTATAAAGTCACCCCCTACAATTAATATTATAAGCAGTCACACCCTGAGATTAATCTGCTAAACAATTACCCCTTACAAAACATCAACCTTATATTAATATAATCTCACAATAGAGCTCAATTGATTGACTGAGACTATTTGGCCATGGACATTGATTCCGCCGCAAAATCAAACGTTCATATGTCAGTTATATATAACTTCTTACAAATAACCCCCCTCAACTATGTGTATTATTCGAATAGCGCCCATCAACTATCACTTGAAGTAATGTATCACTCAATTGTAATATTTTTTAAAAAAATCATACCTTCTATTTAGACGTTAGCGTTTCAATTGACGAAATATTGGGACAGTACCAATGGACACGAAGATCTAGTTTAGACGTATTTAAAATCAAACTAAGGAGATCAAGTAAACAAATGGGCATTGAAATTTGAGGTGACCAAAATTTTTAAGAGAGCTAAAAAAGGAAAGTTGGATACTCCCCCTCACACAGAATAAAGAGTCTATCTTATAATTTTAGGACATTTCACTTTTTAAAAAAATTGGTATTCAACAAATCTGATGTTAACATAGTAATTATATTTAAATGTTTTTGTAGTTATGCCTAATTTTTAATGCTAATTATATACTCCCTCAATTCCTAAATTATCGTCCTTTTTTCCTTTTTCGTTCGTCCCAAAATAATTGTCCAGTTTGAAACTTATTTTTTTAGAACATCACTTTTAACACTTTACTCTTATTTTTTTACTCTATTTTAATTATGAGTCACATATACATGAGTTTTAAAAGAAACTACACATTAAACCAATATAAATAATCAAGTCAATTGTTTTTCTGTGCAGCAGGTCAACTACGACCATTATTTAGGGATGGAGGGAGTAGTAGATTATCTCATAATAATTTTTGAAAGTGGACTCTTTCAGCAAAACATCTCAAAATAAAATATTGGAGTAAAATTTTCAAATATGTATTTTTTGGGTGGGACGGACGGATCATAAAAAAATGAGGTGGAAGAGTATTTTGAGGCTTGTTAACCGAGAGACTATTTCAAATTCCAAAAATCATAAAATCTCCATTCTTTTGATTTTGAATATACGAATTGTTCTACCTAATTTCAGCCAAAGATCCTCTTTTTCTCCGCATTTCTCTCCCTCAACAATTAATTTCTTTCACATCCATCAGCCACACCCCCCGTCGTTCAATTTTCTCACTCACTCCGTTGTCCACCGTCATGGCCCCTGAACCGCCCAGCCCTCACATCAAATGGTCCGACTCCTTTTCCGAAGCCCAAACTGCAATTCATTCTCTTTCCTCCATCATCCCCGACATTCCCCAGCCCGTCTCCTCCTCCGCCGACCCTTCCGTTTCTCTCCTCCAAGACCCCGAAATCTCCTCCCAAATCTCCCGTCTACTCCGCCTACCTGATTCCGGCTCCGGCGATAACCACCTCTGCCGCTGGCTCTATGACACCTTCCAAGCATCCAAATCCGATCTCCAATTAGTGGTCCTCCGCTTCTTACCCATCATCGCCGGCATCTACCTCACTCGCGTCGCCCTCCGAAAACCCCTCGCTGGCTTCGAAGCCGTCCTTTTAGCCCTTTACGCCCACGAAACCACCTCCCGTAACGGCCAAGCAATCACCGTTAACATCCCCGACCTATCTCATTCAAGCATTTACCACGAAACGAAACAACCCGTTAAAAACAGCGCAACAGAGCTCAATTTGGCTGTAATTTCTCCAAGTTTAGAGCCCCACGGCACCGTTAGATCCACCCGACGTGCTCGAATCGTCGGAGTCGCCTTAGAATTGTACTACAGCAAAATCTCCCAATTACCCGTCGAATCTAAAATCGATTTCTGCGAGTTCTGTCAAATTTGGGCTGGTCAAGACGGGGAAATGTACAAAGATTTCCCAAATGAGGACCAACCCAACGAAGAATCTGGAGACGGAGAAAAATTGGAAGAGACGGAGACGGACAGGGAGACGGAGACGGAGACGGAGACAGAGACAGAGACAGAGACGACGGATGTGAGACATAAGGAAGGGAGGATTCCGCTAGCATGGGAGATATTGCAGCCGACATTAAGGATATTGGGGCACTGTTTGATGGGTCCATGTGAGAGCAAAGAGTTGCAGGAAGCTGCATGCAAGGCATGTAGGAGTGTGTATGCAAGGGCGACGCATGATATCAATCCCAAGTCAATTTTAGCAGCGGGGAGTCTTCTTAAGCTTGTGAAATGGAAATCGGAGTTAAAGGAAGATATCGATCATACTGAGATTGTAAATACTAATGTTATCAACATTTAATCTTTTCTTTACGTATTATTTTTCTCCTATGAAATATTTAATTAAATAATTTTAATTTTGCTCTAGGTAGTTTCTGAAAAAAGAACCAAAGTTTACTTCAATTGAGTTGTGTTGTTGGTGCTCTTTAATTTTTGTCATACACATGTCTTTATTATTTCATCCGACTTTTTTTATACACGGACACGTATAAAGTTAGTATTAAATGTGGCGAAAAGTGGGATAGACGAGCACTTCTTTAAAAACTAGAACATATTTTCTTGTTTCTCTTCTTGTCACTGAACGTTACTTTCGATTTCACTTTCAATTGAGTTGATGATGCTTTTTTAGTTAATGTACCCTATTTTCTCATTTGTTGTTGAAACCTTATGTCAATTTTGACTTGCCAGAATGAACTCCCATACGAATGAAACTCTTTAGGGTTTCCCTTCCTCTTCAGGAACGACAGGGTTTTCCTTCTAGTTTTAGGGTTTATTCCCCAATCTTTCTTTTTAATTATCATTGCTCCATCACCAAAATCACACTCTAATTTCACTCCTCTATCATCAGCTTAATTTCCCCGCACCAAATTGACACCCAAAACGAGTTTCCTTTGATTTCTTGATAAAAAACCGAGTTTATGGTTCTTCTTCAATGGATCGTGATACTGGATATAAATTCCATTATATATTTATTTTTTCATTTAAATAGTTCATTTTGAAATGATATCTATGGATATATGATTTTCTAAAACAAATGGTTAATTCTCAATTTGGTCATCCTACTTTCACCAATCTTTTATTAAGTTTATTCTACTTTTTTTTCACACATTAATCATTATATTTGGTCTGGATGATGAGCCCAAGATTTTCACGAATTTTCCTGAGAATTTTATTCTATTTTGTGTTATTTTTGAGTTAATTATGACTTGAAATATTATTATTTGTGTATTTGTACTTAATGTATGTTTTCATGCATAATCAAACATTTATATAGTGTTTAACAAAGAGTTGGAGGCAATTTCAGGCTTTAACGGTGAGTTGCAAATTATTCAGTCAAGATCCATAAAATCTGTCAAGAGTCCAAAGCACAGAGGCTAACGGAGGCTAACTGGGCTAACAAAAGACCAATATGCAAAGCCTGGGAAGGGAAGGACCTTCGGCAGCCTTTCAGAAGAAGCCAGGGGCATCGGAGTAACTTCCAGAACTACAGGGGAGGCCGGCGCCATTTCCAAATTCTGCCCGCACTTTTGCCCAGCAACCGCACCACCTCACCCTTATCCACAAACACTTGACCCGCGTGCACCCACCATGGATCCGGCCTCACCGGTCCCCTCTCATTCACGCCCATTTCTCCAACCGGGTCACCCACATGTCCCTCTGGCTGGCCGCCTTGACCTCGTGATCCAACCTCCTTGTAACTTCCTTTTCACCTCTAAACCCCTCCTATCCATTCCCTATTTTGCCCCTTTACTTGGAGATTCATTTCCCTCCTATCTTTTAATCACCCAGCTTGCCTCACTTGCAAAAAGGAAGTCCCCATTTCAGGACATTGCTCCCGAAATGGGGCACCAGCCCCATTTCTTCCTAAATTCCTTCGTTCCTCAATTGATTGATCACCCTTAAAGGTTTGGAGCTTCAAATAAAGAGCCAAGGATGCAACTACAAAAGATTTTAACCTCGTATTCACGATTATTCAGTTTAATTCTTCCATATTTAAAAATTGTGCGCCAGTGTTATTTAATTATGTATCGCACATTTCAATTATGCCTCAGTTTTTTATATTGACGCGTCGTTATTAATTTATAAAAAATACACATGTTTTTAATTTATAAATTGTGCGTTGATGTTATTAAATTAGGTATCATATCAATTTATGTTTTCAATTGTGATACCCATTATTTTTCCTTTCATTACTCTAAAGTTTTGCTTTGTTTGTTATATTTTAAATTTGTATTATTAAATTGTATACTTTAAGAGAATTCAAGTAGGGAGAAATGAAGTATGTAGACGACTGAAAGAACAAATCTCGTGATTTATTTTTTTCAATCTATCTTATCGTAGTGGATCAGTATATTGCATTGAGGTATTCCCAGCTCTTAAAGGAAGCTTCCATATTCCTTTGCAAAATGTTTTATACTTTTACACTTCATGAGAAATTTTTTAATCAAGATATATTAAAGAAATTTACCCGAAATAGAGAGCAACTTTCTTTAAGAGCATGGAATACCTCAATGCAATATACCCATACACTACGGCTAGATA
Organism: Codonopsis lanceolata; assembly: GCA_013146195.2. NCBI lineage: Eukaryota > Viridiplantae > Streptophyta > Magnoliopsida > Asterales > Campanulaceae > Codonopsis > Codonopsis lanceolata. Next base: position 3,636 of record JABEVN020004491.1, on the reverse strand, counting down.
GACTATAAATGGTTAAACGGGAATTTTATCCTTTCAATCTTGTGACTTTTTTTGTATGTTTTTTAATGAAACAATTATATTAAAAATATAATTATTTATTGAATTTGTATTCACCGAACTCATAATTTTTACCTTACAAGTTTTTGCAAAAATTGTTATTCTTAATTTTTTAAAATTATATCGAGAAATTCCTATAGACTGAAGTAGTGTTCACTTATTATAAAGATAAGTGACTGAAGTAGTGTTCACTTATTTTTGTATTAACATTTTTTTAAAATTATACTTAAAATGAAATTATAAATATAATATTACAAGAAATATAAAAAAATTACTCAACATATAATAGCCAACATGAAGATTATGCCATGCTAATTTATTTTTTCATGAATGATTATATCTTTTTTATAAGAATTATAATATTTTGCTTGTACCTTTTTATTCAATAAATTTATGGCAAAATTGATAATTTTCTTCCTAAGCAAAGATAAAGGGTAAGTGGTGAATTTAGGAAGAACTGTTTGTATTTATAGAACAGGATTGTGGCAGACTTAATACAAAGTCTATAAAATGTTTAATATAGTACTTTTGAAAAGTATTTTACCAAAATATCCTTTATGTAATTTAATTTTTTTGTTTTTTTATTAAATTTAAATTAGCTAATTTAAAATTTAATAATTAATTTGATTTGAATTAAGTTTAAATTTAAAAAAATAGGAATAATTACAAGCTGGTACACATTTTAAAACATGTTTTCAAATAAATCCACCTATTTTTTAGACATATCTTTTAGGTACAATTTTAGTGTGAAAGTACATAACTACCCCTGCTTTGAAGTTTAAGGTGTATTACGCCTTCAATGTTCGCCGGCCTCGATTCAAAGAAACCTCTTCATCCATAGTCCGATTGGCCTCCTTCTTCTTCTTTTCCGTTCATCTTCTGCCAGCCACGATTGTATGAAGACTCAACACTTTTGCAATTCCTCTCTCTCTCTCCATTGCGACAGTTACCGAAATCGGCGATCTTGCCCAAGACGAGCCTCACGATCCTCAAATCGCCTTCTTCAATGTTCGCCAGTTACCGAAAACGGCGATCTTGCCCAAGACGAGCCTCACGATCCTCAAATCGCCTTCTTCAATGTTCGCCGGCTCCTGATTCAAGGAAACTGCCCAGCCGTCTTCATCCATAGTCATGATATTTCACGAAGGAGAAGGTCGAGACGATCACCGAATGAGGCTTGGTCGTCTGATTACTTAAGCTTTGGCTCGAATAGAAACTAAAAGCGACCACGATTTAAACCTGAGGCGAGCTCACTGTGAGAGATTTTTTCGGTAAGGATCCAGGCGGAGACAACACCTTACTATCAACCATGGAGGAATCGGTCGGAGGAAGTGGTGGTGATGAGCTTCTACGGAGGTCAACCGCTTCAGTAGGCTATTATCTTCGTGGTACCGGTACTCGCATGACTCGCTAGTGGCTTGGAGTTGACTATGCCGCCGAAGTCGGTGTCGGAGAACGCACTGTTGGATTTGGGTTCGGTTGAGCAAGGGTTCTTTCCCAGTGGGCTGGTTTTGAGTTTTGATTTTTAAATTTTGAAGGTTCGATGCCGGGCATCGTTGATTTCTGATGCCTCGCATCGCTTGATTTTGGCATCGTTGATTTTCGATGCACGGCATCAGTTGATTTTGGGCATCAGGTTGATTTCTGATGCCCGACATCAGTTGATTTCGATGCCTCTGCATCGGTTGATTTGGCATCGTTAACTCAATGCCGGCATCAGACGTGTTGATTTTTGGCATCGAGTTTTCATTAATGACATTTTTGTCATTTGGCAAGTAATTTGTAGTTTTATGAAATGTACAAAAAATTAGTATTCTGATGAAACATTTTCAAAATCAGACTCCACTGAAATTTCCAAAAAATAAACAAGTAAAAATCCCCCATTTGGACTGCTATCCAACCAGTTTCAAACCCATACCCTCCATTTGGACTGCTACCCAACCGAGCCCAAATTCATTCCCCCATTTGGACTGGTACCCAACCAGTCCCAAACTCATACCCTCCCCCAATTTGGACTAACCACCCAACCAGCCCAAGTGCGCAGACCGAACCCAAACCATTTTGGACTAACACCAGCCCAATCCCAAAACCAGTCACCCCCTTTTGGACTACCCTAAGCCCAATCCCTAAACTTGTTTTTTTATATAATTTAAACCTAATTCAAATCAAATTAATTATTAAATTAGATAATTAGCTAATTTAAATTTAATAAAAAACAAAAATAATAAAATTTAGCTAATTTAAATTTAATAAAAAACACAAAAATTAATTTATGTAAAGTATATTTTGGTCAAATATTTTTCAAAAATGATGTATTAAGCATTTGTAGGTCTTTGATTAAAGTACCCATGAACATGATTTTATTGGCGGGAGGAAGATAATGTGCCTTGTTATTACTTAGGGAGAGAGGGAGTGCACGAGTCATTAGAGCAACTCCAGGATACCCCAAATCTTTGATTGGGGGTTTGGTCATCAAATTTCGTTCAAACCGAACCCCAAATCCAATACTAAATTTGGGGTTTGCTATGATGGTACCCCAAAATTTGGGGTTCCATGTAGCATAACCAAATTTGTATTTGTGGGATCCATGCCATTAAATTAACTTTTAATAATTATACAATTGTTAAAATTATTTATAATATAATATTTTTTATTTAGATGTATTAAAAATTAATAAATATCTAATATTATATAATATAAATAAATAATAATAATATTAAGTATTTTAAATTATTGAACATTATTAATTCAATAATTTTATAACATTTTTCTATTATATTTAGATTTCGTTTACAAATAAATAAATAAATAAATATTATACTAATTATAGAACACCAATTTCACATTTAAACTAAAAAAATGCATACATATTAAAATTTAAAATTATTAGAACATTTGTTGTTGTTGTATGATTTTTGTTATATTTTGTATTGATTGTAATATTTTTATGGTATTTTCAAGTACTTGTATGTTTTTAAATTATATTTCTTCAATTTAGTTTAATAAATTACTAATTTTTAAATATTATTAATGACGTAAATATAACTATTAAATATACTAAAATTATTAATTGTGCAACATTAATAATTATTATTTAAAAGGTTAATAGCAATTAATATACATGTTGATAAATAAAGTAAAAGAAATAAAAATAGAGTATGCTAAGGAATATTCTATTTGGGGTTGTGAGTTGGAGTTAAAATAATATTTGGTGATGAAATAGACTAAATTTAGGATAAAATCGACCAAATTAAGGGTTCTTTGTTGAAATGGTTTTGGTGTGAGTTTGACTAAAATCTTTAGAGAAAAATCTAGTGTAATACTATATCCTATACCAAAATTTGTTGTTACAAGATGTCCCAGCTGTTGCGATTCATTAATTTTGATTTTTGATTTTATTTTATTTTTGTACCATGTATTGATGTTCACATCAGGTGACACATTATAATATTATATTATACTCTTTGGATACCTATAGCATTATTCAAATCGAGATGCTTAATATGTTATAGAAATATAAAAAGTTTCTTTTACCAATTAAATTGAAATATACTTTCGTTAAAAGACGAGATCTTTGTA
>JABEVN020004490.1:0-13114 GCA_013146195.2 Codonopsis lanceolata | reverse complement strand
TTAAGTCTTCTTTGTCTTTCTCTTGAAGGCTTACTTGCCTTCTTCTAAATGTATTTTATGCATGCACATAGGGACTAATACCTTTTAAATCACTAGGGACCATCCTGGCTTCTCTATGTGTCCATAAAACTTTTAACAAACTTGCTTCTTGTTCTTCATTAATGCAATTGCTATTATAACGGGTAAATTTTACCTTCCCTAAAAATGCATATTTTAAGTGGGGTGGTAATGGCTTTAATTCTTCTACTGGAGATTTAACAGATGGAATAAATTCGAAATTTTTCGGTTTAATTGTTTCTTCTTTAACCTCCTCATTATTTTCTTCTTTAACATCTTCATTATTTTCTACTTTTCATCCTCTATTTCAATTTCTTCAAAGAGATTTTAAAATCTCTTCTTCTTCTTCATTAATTTCTTCCTCTACTTTTTTATTTTATCGAGAATTAATTTCGATTCTAATTCTTTTCCATATTATCTTTATTCTTATTTTTAAGAGCTTCTAATTTTCTCTTTCTTGTCTTTCTTCTTCTTCTATTTCTCTTTCTATCTCTTCAATGTCAATTTTTATGGGAGGTATAGGTCTATCATCATAAACTATAAATACATCTTTCTCATAGTCGTCATCTTCATTATTTTCCTCAAAAGTTTGAGTTGTTAATTTTTCGATTTCATCTATGGAGAAACATGCATTCATGTCACTAGGTCTATTCATAGCATCAAAAATAGAGATTTCGGCAGTTTCACCTAGGTGACATTGAAAGTTTACCATTTTCACATTTATCATAGTATTGGCGGTGGCATAAAAGGTTATAACAAGATAGAACTTCATTATTTGTGCAAATTTTCCTTTCCATCTCTAAGACCACAAAAGTCATTTGAATGATTAGTTTATCAACTTTGAACTAGGATGTCTTCCACTATACCCAAAGGATGTTTAAGCGAACGATCGGAAATGTAAGACATATTAGTGGGTTTTAGTTTCTAACCCCAATTGTTTATAGACCGCAAAAGGCATCAAGTTAATACTTGCTAGATCTAGCATGGCTTTCATCTTTTTAGAGCTTCCCAAGAGACTTGAATAAAGCTACCGGGATCTTTCAACTTAGATCTTTTGAAAAACTCTAGCATAAGGGTGGAATATTTTTAATAACGTTAAGCAAAGGAAGGTTAACATTCACTTTGGATAACATATTATAAATTTCCGAAAATTGTTGTCCATTCGGTTTTTCATAAGTCTTCTTGGAGCGGAATTGGAGGAATATATGACAGTGGTGGAGCCACATAAGGTTCCTCTTCTTCTTGTTCTATCTCTTTTTCTACTTCTACTTGATTTTCTTTATTTTGGACTTACTTCTACTTCTTGATTAGTTGTTTGATTATCTTCATTGCTATCTTTTTTAACTTCTTTTGAAATTATCTACTTCATCGGACTTATTAGAAGATTGAGCAGGGTCACTTACCTCTTCTCCTATCACTTTACCACTTCGTAGAATAGTGATTGATTTTGCTTGCTCGGTTTGGCTAGGGAACTTCCCTTCTTCTCTTTTCTCGGTCTCAGAATTTGCAATGTGCTTCTTCAAATTTTCAACTTCTTCAAGTAAATATTTTATTAGGACAGCTTGACCTTTGCTTGTTCCGTCTTGTTTTGGAACTTCTTCAATTCTTAATTGACCTTGATTTGAAATTTTGAGGTTGTGGTTGTTGAATTTGAAATTGTTGAGGTTGTAAGGTTTATTTCCTCCCAAGAAAAATTAGGATGATTCATCCAACCCGAGGATTATATGTGTTTGAGTAGGGATCATTCCTTGGTCTTTGGAATTATCACGTTCATGGCATTAAATTTGTTCGGCATAATAGCACTTGATGGACAAAATTAGTAGCATGAGAATATAATCCACATAAAGCACATGCTTCTTGAATTGGCCAATTTTCAAATTGAGCTTGTGTATCTGATTTTTCTTGAACTTGGTATAAACTTCTACTTTTACCTCTTGCACTTTTCTGTTGAGAATTTATACTTAACATCTCAAATAATTCCTCTAATGCATCTGGTGTCATTCTATTAATAGAACCACCAGCTGCACTATCAACCATAGTTTGTAAATCTGGCGAAAGACCATGATAAAATTGAAGTACTAACACGTGTTGAGCTAGATTATGATGAAGACACACAATAAGCAGATTTTTAAATCTATCCCAAGACTCATGGAATGTTTCACCTGGTTCATTTTGGAATGACATGATTTGTTTTCTATATTCAGTGAGAGATGCATACTTATAGTATTTACTCATAAGCAAATCATAAAGTTGAGCCCAAGTATAAACACTACTAGGTGTTAGATTCATAAACCATCGCTTTGCCAACTCTTTTAATGCACTGGGAAAGTATTTCATTTTACATGGTCTTCAGTCAACCCTCCTAAAGGAAAAGTACTCATCATATATTCATAGTCTCTTAGGAAACTTATAGGATCTTCATTAGGCATTCCATGAAAAGAAGGTATAGGATTAAAATAATAGCCTTTTAGTTCGAAATTCCTTACTGCTTCTGGTATAAGACTAGGCATGATGTTACTAAATTTAATGAAGGTCTACTGAAATCATTAATAGTTCTTTGATTTACGACTATTTCCAAATTCCTTCTAGCAGGTTCTTCTTCTCTTTGATTCGCATTAACCGGGCGAACCGGATTTTCATGATTTTGATTAATATTATCCATTGGAGGATCAATCACAGGATCCTCTTGATTCAATTGCTCTTGATTATCAGGCTGAGTTGCTAGATTTTCAAGCTCTTCTTGATTCCTTCTAATATTATTTATATCTTGATTTAGTTCTACCAGTTGAGGATTCAAAGATCTAGGACCGTGCATAAAATAAATAAAGCAATTTTAAACAACTAACTATTAAAAACAAATGAAATAAAATCTTTTTGTATTTTTTTTATTTTTTTTAAAAACTGAAAACTGAAATTAACTTAAAAATTACGCTACCAACAAACTAACGATGTAAACTAGCTTGTCCCCGGCAACGACGCCAAAAACTTGATCGATGTCTTATTTTAATTATTTTCCTTGCAAGTGGACAAGACTATTGGAGAATAGTTTTGGGAAGCAAGGGTCGAACCACAGAGACAAGAAGATCACAGATAGCGCAATTTATTGATAGCAAATTATTAATCTAAGGGGGTTTTTATATTAATTCTATTCTAAACTAATTATTATTATTTATGTGTTTAACTAATTAGCAGCAATTACTGATTATGAAGATCTTATGGTGGATGACAATCTAGGATTAGGGTTTCATTTGTATCTCCTCTACGCTTAATTTTAATAAATTATCATTCAATCTCTTGGGTTCGTTCACAAAATATAGATATAGTCTATTGAATTACCATTCAGTCTCCATCTCCAAATAATTCATCCATTCTATACCCTAAGCACAAGAACATATGATCTAACTGTCACTTAGGTCATATATGGAACCTGGCCCTAACTTATCATTCTCGTGCATCGATAGGTCCAATTTATTGTAATGGTGAGCCAGTGTACGACATATGCACATTGATCATGCAGTTATCCGCACCTCTTGGCCTTTATTATTCACGATTAGATTCATTTGTTCAAAGTGAAATAATATAGGGATTGATAAACACCACAATCAACAAGAATTGAATGAACATAAATATAAATTAAAGCATATATTCAATACAAGTTACCTCCCACCTCCTAGATTAATGAAGATTTAGTTCATCCTTGAAGATGAACAACACATGGAGATGAATGAGTTCATGAATAGATCTTCAATACTTGTAATTATAACAACTAATTATGTTATACAACCTAAAATCTATTCTAAAGCTATAGAAATCTAATTTCTATCCGTTTCCAGCCGTCCTATGCTCTGGCTACCGACCTCTAGTTATACCATGGAGTTGTAGGGCAATTAGATCTCTTGTGAAAACGCAAATCTGGGCATTATGACTACCTTGCGGTCGCAAGGTCTGAGGCACCTTGCGTCCGCAAGGTCCTTGATTTCTTCGGGGTTGAGTTTCTTTTCAGTTTCTGCCTACCTTGCGGAGGCAAGGTCTACTGCACCTTGTGACCGCAAGGTTCCCAACTTGGCCATCTTCTTTTCTTCTTCAATTTTTCGCTCGGACCCCTTCTTGGAATTTTCACCAAAAATCCTTATAATTTGCATACTTTCACCTAAAACCCTGAAACGCACAAAATCACTGCAAAACACATATCATTAGCCAAAAGCCTCGTGGAATAGCTCAATTTAAGTCATAGAAGCATAGTAAATCGACGTATAAAATACATCGATCGGTCACCTTCCCACCCGCTCCCTCCTTTAACCGCCCACATCGCCCACACCAATCTCATTCAGCACCACAGGCTCACACGGCCACCACCACTCCTCCTCCCCCTCCGGCCCCTTGGCTTGTTGATAGTGGGGCCACCAATCACATCACCAATGATTTTTCTACCCTTGCTCTTCATCACCCCTACGATGGAAGCGACGATGTTATCATTGGAGATGGCTCGTCTCTCCCTATCTCCAACATAGGTTCTTTCTCCCTTCCCACTCCTCACACTTCTCTTCTTTTTAATAATGTTCTTCATGTACCTTTAATTTCTCGCAATATTCTGTCATTTTCTCAATTCTGCAAGGACAATAATGCTACTATTGAATTCTCACATTCCTCTTTTCTTATAAAGGAACTTTCGACAAGCCGCATTCTCCTCCACGGAACTGTTGATCGTGGAGTCTACATATGGCACCCCAACTCCTATCCTCAAGTTCATGTTGGCACCTCTTCTACTCTTCAATCGTGGCATCATAGATTAGGGCATCCTGCTCCCCCCATTGTTTCCCTTTTAAATAAAAAGTTTTTTTTTTATCAATTCCTAGTGGTTCCGTTTAATTTTGCAATCCATGCAATATTAATAAAAGTCATAAACTTCCATTTGCCACGTCTACACTTCAATCTCATGCACCACTTGAACTCATTTTTTCAGATGTATAGACCTCACCCATGCACTCCTATGACAACTACAAATAATATGTAATCTTTGCCGACCATTTCACAAAATATACTTGGCTCTATCCTCTTAAGCACAAATCCGACACCTTTACCATATTCAACCGTTTTCGTGCTCTTGTTGAAAAAAATTTCTCAAGACCCATACTTCAAGTTTTTTCCGATAATGGTGGTGAGTATCTAAAATTAACTCCGTGTCTCCTAAACAATGGTATCTTCCATCTCACTTCTCCCCCTCACACTCCTGAACACAACGGCTTTGCCGAACGACGCCACCGTCATCTTGTTGAAACTGGTCTCACTCTTCTCTCTCATGCCAAACTTCCATTGTCCTTCTAGCCTCATGCCTTAACAACAACAACCTACCTCATTAATCGCATGCCCACCACCACTCTTCACAATGACTCTCCATACTTTCGTCTATTTAACATCAAACCAAACTATGCCAAACTCCGTTGTTTTGGTTGCCTCTGTTACCCCTGGCTTTGCCCTTACACCTCACACAAACTGGCTCCTAAATCCACACCTTGTATCTTTGTTAGTTACTCACCCTCTCAGAGTGCTTACTACTGTCTTGATCCCACCTCAAATCGTATCTATACCTCTCGGCATGTAAAGTTTGTCAAAACCGAATTCCCATATCCTACTCTCTCATCCACAACTCCATCTCCCACTATAGTACCCGCTGATTGGTGCTCTATCTCCATTCACATACTTACTCCTCACTCACCCCCTCAAAACCCTCCAGTTGACCTCACGGCCCAACCTCCTCCCGTCCATACACCTTCGTCCAACTTGCCACCCACTATCCAAAATCCTCCTGCTGAACCTACTGCCCATACCACACCAGCTGAGCCCTCCTCTCCATCTGCTTCTATCCCGACTGAACCCATACTCCCCATTCCCACCCTCTCGGCGAACAACCCTCCTACTCGCACTATAACCACTCGTCTCTCAAACAACATTCGAAAACCAAACCCCAAATATGCCCAACTTGTTTCTCTAACCTCACCCACTTCCCTCCCAACCTCCACCAAACAGGTCATGTCCTCGCCCCATTGGCATGCCGCTATGCTCGAGGAATACGATTCTCTCATGAGTAACAATACTTGGTCTTTGGTCCCCTCCCATGAAGCTCCAAACATAGTTGGTTGTAAATAGGTTTTTAGAATAAAGTATAACCCTGACAACACCATAAATAAATACAAAGCCCGTCTAGTCGCCAAAGGATTTCACCAACTCCTCGGTCTTGATTACTTCGATACCTTTAGTCCTATGGTCAAGCCCGTCACCATCCGCCTCATTCTCTCCCTTGTACTCTGTCAAGGTTGGACACTTCGCCAACCATTTACATGACTCAACCACCGGGGTTTCAAAGCTCCACCAATCCCACTCATGCGTGTCACCTTTCCAAGGCTATTTACGGACTCAAACAAGCACCACGTGCTTGGTACACTGCCCTCAAATTCTTTCTCCTTTCATTCAGCTTTCACTCTTCCATAGTTGATTCCTCTCTCTTCACATACTCTAAAAACTCCAATCATCTTTTTCTGCTAGTCTATGTTGATGACATAATTGTCACCAGTCCTTCGACCTCCTTCGTCACACACTTTATTTCCAGTCTTTCCTTCTGTTTCTCTCTAAAAGATCTTGGTCCGCTCTCTTACTTTTTGGGTATTGACGTTACACCCAATGCCAACGGTATCCTTCTCTCTCAATCCAAATACATACACGATCTTCTCACTCACCATGACATGATTAACTCTAAACCATCCGCCACCCAAATGTCCACATATCCCCCTCTGTCTGCCACCCCTTGTACCCCCATACACAACCCTACTGAGTTCCGTACGATTATAGGCAGTCTCCAATATCTTTCTCTGACCCGACCGGACATCGCCTTTCCGGTCAATAAACTCGCTTAATTTCTTCATCATCATCCTCAAGAGAGTCACTGGACAGCTTTAAAAAGACTCCTCCGCTATCTTCATGGCACTATCCATCTGGGCATTCAATTATTCACCAACACTCCATCTACTATCCATACATTCTGCGATGCTGACTGGGCAGGCGACAAGGACGACTTTGTGTCAGCATCTGGCTTTGTCGTATACCTTGGTCGTCACCCCATCGCGTGGTCTTCTAAGAAGCAACGTGCTCTTGCTCGCTCCTCAACCGAGGCCGAGCGCACGGCAGCCGCCACCACTGCTGAACTACTTTGGGTCACCAACCTTTTATCTGAACTAGGCATTTCTTCCTCTACTCCTCCAATAATCTTCTGTGATAATCTGGGTGCGACTACCTACTTGGCTAACCCAGTATTTCACTCACGAATGAAACACCTCGCACTGGCCTTTCATTTCGTTCGGGAACAGGTCCAACTTGGAAAGCTTCGAGAACATATTTCCGGGAAGGATCAGCTCGCTGACATGTTAACGAAACCTATCTCCCGTGCTCGGTTTACATCCCTTGTCTCCAAGATTGGTCTCACTCTCGGGCCGTCCATCTTGCGGGGTCGTATTAAGGATTCTCCCAATCCTTCCCCTACTATCACAGCACATAGTTAGCATTGTGATTATTTGTAAATATCATTCCTTTGATTGTTGTAATCATATATATCCTTAGAATTAGTTAGGTACTCCTTTTGTATATATATGTGTAATCATTCACATAGTAATTTATCATCTTTTACAAAACCTTTTAGCTTTGACGTAGAACAAGATTTGATTAATTTTAATTTTAAGTTTGAGTATTTTTATTTTATTATAATTTTCTTATTTATTTTTAACAAGGTAATATTTTTATGTTTAGAAGTCGATTTAGACATCTAAGTGATGAATTTAAATCATATTATGTTACTATATATAGGTTAGGCTACTTTTTAGAAAATTTTAACTTGTTTTTCAAGCATTACTAGTTTTATAAAAATAGTTTTTATTGTAATTCTGAATTAATTCATTATTTTCAATAAAATTAGAGTTATTTATTTTATCTGGTTGATTCAAGTTATTTATTCCTAGTGGATTCTAGGTTGGTTGAGATTTGTGTTCAACCTTATTTTGAAGAGATTTTTCGTGGTAAGTCATTGATTATTCTTTCAAGAATACAGTCGTTGGTTCGTACATTAACGAACATAAATTTGATTATCTTTTCAACACGAATAAGACTCGTTTTATTACACGCTTCCATTCCACATCATTTGGTATTAGAGCGAAGGTTCACGCAACTTTTCTATAAATTGCAATCCTAGTAGTTCATCAATGGATAACTTCCGTAGTGTCATGAATGATATCCAGGAAACTCTACGAGAGATTAAAGCCATCTTACGGTTCGATGACTACATGCCAGCAACATAACAACAACCCCCAAAACAACAAGAACAACATCAGAGCATCGAAGAAGAATTTGATGGGTACAAGGAAGAGGTCGAGCCAAGAAAGATGGAAGACATTCTGGTTATCTAGGGTAATGTCAGTGGCAAAGACGGAGGCAAGATAATTGCACATAAATTAGAGAAAAATCTAAATTTGCTTGAACTTGCATTTGAAAATATGTATGATGATGTTGAGTAATTACATCTCAAGCGAGATAGTTAGAAGAAACATAATTTTGGGGATATAGAACATTTTAGAATTGTAAAGTTATTTGATGAGGATGATATAGGTATGAGGATGAGAAGGTGTGCCCACACATTTTACCAAATGAGTTTTTGTTTAGTTCTCCAGGCTTCTTTCGTTTGTTTTAGTCTTTCAATTTTGGATTTGTTCAAGGATTTTGAAGAGTCAGGTTGCAAAAGAATCTATACTACTCAAAATATCTCTTTGTTTGGCATGCACAATTTTCAAGTTTCGGGTATGAACTCGAGGACAAGTTATTTTCAAGTGTGGGTGAATGACGTAGGACAAGATTTAATTAGTTTTAATTTTAATTTTGAGTATTTTAATTTATTTCTATTTCCATATTTATTTTAAATAAGGTAATATTTTTATGTTTAGAAGAAGATTTAGGCATCTAAGTGATGAATTTATGTCGCAAGATTACTATATAGGTTAGACTACTTTTTATAAAGTTTAACTTGATTTCTAAGCATTAATAGTCTTATAAAAATAGGCTTCATTACAATTTCGAATTAATTCATTATTTTCAATAAACTTAGAATTCTCTATTTTATTGGGTGGATTTAAGATATTTCTTCCTAGTGGATTATAGGTTGGTTAATGTTTGACTTGTTCAACCTTATTTTGAAGAGATTTCTCGTGATAAGAGCCCTTTATTATTTTTTCAACAATATATTCATTGGTTTGTATGTTAACGAACATAACCTTGATTCTTTTTTCACTTGTACGTGTGTTACGAACAAGACCCGTTTTATTATACACTTCAGTTCCACATCAGGCTTGGCCCAAATTTCCTTTGGCCAGCCTGTTTGAAGTCAACAAGCCTAGCAACCCAAACCGGCCCAATTGTGAATCCCCTATGAGCTGGCCTAGTTCTCAAATAATAAGGGGTGATAACCGGGCCGGTACCATGCGGTGAAATGTTAACCGCAAACGTCCACCATATTTTTTTTAAACCGCTACAGTATATTTTTAGAGGGAAAATGACAAAAATACCCTTAATAAAGGAAAGACACGCACACAAAGCACCCGCCAAAATTTGGGCATCACAATGTAAAATTGGGCATCTCAATGCAAAAGTTGGCATCGTACAAAATTAAAACGCAATGATGCCCACATCGAAGGCAACGATGCCAACATTGGAAGCAACGTAAGTTCTGACACTTGATGCTCCGACGCTTTATGCCTTATACATACATAATCATTGTAGACACCCAAATTCATATCCCTGTTTATAATGTCCTACGAAATATTATAATAAATTTAAAATGGGCTAAAAGTTACTTTAAAAATGTTTCAGGGGGCCAAATTGTCAAGAGGATAACAAGTAGGGGTAAAATGTAACAAAAAAGGAAGAAAATCAAGTCGGGGCGCGGCGCCCGAGTGCCCATGTGCCACGCTCTCTCCTGTTGTTTTGCCCGTCAATTATGGCTTTCTCTGCCAGTTTCCCACCCCCCCCTCTTTTTCCTATGAAAGGAGGCGTTCCCCTCCTTCATTTCTCACCCCAACCTTCCCAATTCTTAAGGCTTTCCTCCTTTGTTCTCCCATGCCTCTGTGCAAGTGAGCAAGGCTCCCAGCCTCGAGCTTCCAGCCCTCGGCCTCCTTCCCCCGCGGCAACCTTCTTCCTTACCCGAGCAAGCGAGCCCCCTTTATTCCTCGCCCCGACGAGCCGATCGAAAAGTAAAAAGGCGCGGTCACGCTGCCCGGATGATAACACAATGATAACACATTGATGATAAACACAATGGTAAAACAATGATGATAATACCACAAGGGTAGAAAAGACTTTCTCTTTCGAGAAGAAGACATGGAAAGCACACAAGAAACTACGAGCGCCTAATGGTCTAAAGCCTAGGCGTATATACCGGGATCAGAATTTCACGCTACAAGAGGTAGGTACCCATTTCTTATTATGTCCCATATTTAAAATAGTTAATAATAAATAGATAAATTATGTTATTTCGTTAGTTATAAATAATGCGTTAATTAGTTTATAAATTATGTTTATACTATATAAATATATATATATATATATAATAATTATATTTGTAAATGCCATGTGTAAATAATATAATAGAGTAGTATTTGTATATAAATGTATATAAAATATTAAAATAGAAACTAATATGCTTAGATAACGGCTAACACACCTTAAATGCTAAAATGTCAAAATTAATAGTTGTTATAATTAATACCCAAATAACATCCAATCTGGCCAATATAAATATATATAAACACCTTTCTAAACTAGACATGATAATTTAAGCATGTTATTTAGCAAAACTCAAACGAGACCAAAATGGCAAATTGGGTGTCTAACCTCTTCCCAACCTGTAACTTAGCCCCCTAACCTACACTTTCTGGCATTTTCGGCTTTTCTCTATTTAGCTATAAAATAGAGGTGGCGACTCTGTAATTATAGTTGTTAGAGTTCACGCTGAGATCCAAGCGTATTCCACGCACTTCAATGTTTTAAAGCACGTCGTCTTTCACGTGACGGCGTGCATCTCGAAACGGGGTTCTCACAATCATCAACATCAACAAGTTCGGTTTTAGAAATTTGAAACCAAATCAAAACTGCACTTTAATTTCCTCCATTGACTGTTTCAATTGTTTTTTTGATGAATTTTTGGTTCAGTTTTAGGTACCTACGATTGGGGGTCTTACAACTTCACACCAACCATTCGTTTATCTGGGTTTGCGACAATGATGCGCACACCGAAGGCAACAATGCCAACATCGGAAGCCACAATGCCCACATTAGAGTCGCATAGTAAGTTCCAATTGGAATGTGTATTGTGAGCATTGGAATGCATGATTGAAGTCTACCAATTTCCATGGAAGGTGCTCTTCTTCTTCAAATCTGTAATTTCCATGGAAGGTGCTCTTATCGTTAACATTGGTGTCGTTGTTCATATCCTCCCTCCTTGTCGTTTTGTATTAGTACATGGGTTTTGTTTATCAATGACTTAAATAAAGAAAAACCACTCAATACAAGAAAATGTCAGTACTTATGGTTATATTCTGTCTGGTTTAGGATGGGAAAGAAATAGAAAGTGATAGAAGAGAGTGAAAGAGAAGAAGATAGGTCGAAATAAACTCAGGGTCTGTTTGGATACACATCATTGGAATTGAATTGGAATTACAATTTTGTGGAATTGAATTTCAACATATTTGAATTCCATAGAGCTTCAATTCTATTGTTTAGCTAATCTATAGAATTCCATTATAATTGATTTACAATTCCAATTCTATTGTTTGGATACTCATGCAATCTCACGGAAATGAATTTATCACTTATATGTGTTTCCTCTTATATTCCATGCAATAAAGTATAAAATACAAAAAACTAACACATTTTAATGTAAAATCAAATTATAAAAAAATATATATTTAATAAAAAAAAAAAGCAATGTTTCAAATAATAAAAAAAAATATAATAACCAAACAAGTTTTAACTTTCATAAATACACAATAAAAGGCTAACACAGTTTAATATTACTATTCTCCCAACAACTAAATTTCCTACCATCAACAAGTTTAACCAACAAGTAATGTTACTACCATCAACAAGTTTAACCACTCATGATAATAAAAAACCACATAATTCTAATAAACTAACAAACACCACTACACAAGATCAAGTTGCATCAAAACATATTGTGCCTTCGACTCATTTGGAAGACCTACTAATGTCTCAAATTTCCTTTGATCATTCATGAATAGATCAACTGCTTTCAAAAGCATGGTCTGATTCAAATCTTCCACTTTAGACAACTCGTCCAACACCATTTGTGTAGTAGCTTTAGGAGCGTCAGAGTTCATGAAGCGGTCAAGAGATTCTGCCATACGAGAGAGTACATCATATAATGCTTGGGAACCACTATGTTTCCGCTTTTTGGGGCGAGAAATAGATGATGATGAGGCATTGGACTTTCCATGTCTATTTTCCCCTCCGAGTGAATGCATAGAATCATCTCCTAAGCTTCTCACGTTTCCCTCGATCGGTGGTCCCAATGGTCTCTTCTAAGTCAAAAGACTCTTGGTTCACTTCCATTTCTAATTCTACTTCTGCTGTTGTTTGAGCACCCTCACCATTAGCACGGTCTTGAGCAAAAAATTGACAAATGTCTTCCTAGTTGTCAATAACAATTCTTGTCCTATAAGGGGCAGCATCAGGATGAACCTAAAGAAGAACAAACACAATTTAAAAAAAATCTGATAATGAAATGCGTATGTAAAATGATAAAATCTGAAAGTGTGCGGGCATGTGTATATACAAAAAAAAAGGATGCCAAATTTATCAGGATGGACAAAAATATACATTATGTACGTCATCAATGCATTTAAAATAGATGGTTGTATCAAGCTAAATTAAGGATGCCAAAAAAACAAATATAAATAAGTAGCGAGAAAATGTTTGATTGTGACAAAGGAAAAAACAGGAAAAAAAT
>JABEVN020004489.1:0-13122 GCA_013146195.2 Codonopsis lanceolata | reverse complement strand
TGAAAGTGTGAAAAAACAAACTTAAATAGTAAAGAAGGTGTCGCACTGCGGGCCTTGGTGCCACCACATCATGCTAGCGGGGTGCCGCACTGGCGGCTCCTTGCCGCACCATGGGAATTCACTATAGCTCTCTTAGTGGCGAAATGTACAAGGTTCAAGCCTCGTGCATAACTGGGTCAAGTTGCTGAAGAAATCCGAAATGCCATCGAGTCCTCGCTTCAACTATAAATAGAGACCCCGGCCTCATTTCGCTTGTTCACTGGCGATAAAAATCGCAACGGTTCTCTCTCCGTCCTTCGATAATATTAGTACGAGAGGTGTGAGATAGGTGAGTGGAAACCCCTAAAGTCTCCAAACCCGCCCAAACTCCGCCAAAATAAATATCCATAGGTTATAAGTGATCCCTAGCCTAGTTGTTAGGTATCCACCTCACTTCCCCGACCCAAAAATCCCAAAGTAAGCCGTTACTCTGCGAGTAACGAGCGAAAAATAAAAAACTAAGTTATTCGCCCAACCAAAAAGACCAAAACCTACCAAAATAAAACTGTCACTCTTGCTCGAGTTGACAAGCTAAAAAGTCTTCGAAATAGCGGTCACTCTACCCAAATCAAAACAACAACCACACAGCAAACAACAAAAAAAACTCCCTCTCACGGGGGCAGGCGAGCACACCACCGCTCAAAAAGGTAAAACCTTTAAAGGGCGTTATTTTATTGTTTTTATTTACTTTTTGTCTTTTATTTATTTTAAAATTGTTATTTAAATCCGGCCTGATGTAGCCAATATAATTTGTTGTCTTTGGGATTAGAATATGAAATAGTATGTAAAAAGAGTCGTTATAATGACCAAATATTCTTAAATATGTGCATAATTATTGTAAGGAAATGGCTGCGAGTCCGTAAATAATGTAGCCACGGATGTATTTGTTTTTAATTTCCTATCTTTTTAATACTTTATTTATTTGCAAAATAAATATAACAATAAGCATACTTGACCAAAAACCACTTTAGAGACGAAATGGCGAGTTGGGTGACTAGCACCTTCCCAACTCGTAACTTAGCCTCGAACCCGTTTTTTTTCTCTCGGTTTATTTTTCTTTTATTTGGTTTTGCTTTATTTGCCTTAAAATAAAGATGGCGACTCTAAAACTTTCGGATCTAGTGGGGCCTCGCAACATTCCTTCTTTGCACTTTCCGTTCTCCCCTAAAAAGGGAGAAATGGGAATGGAAGGGTGATGCATTCCCATATCTGGTATCCCCTAAAAAGGGATAACTTGATGTGGGAAACCCAACTCCCATAATGATCACGAACGGGCCATAAGGCTATTTTTAATAAAATCCATAGTGGTGGCGTCGCAATATCCTTTTTTGCACTTTCCCGTTTTCCCCTAAAAAAGGGAAAATGGGAATGAAAGGGTAATGCATTCCCATATCCTGGTATCCCCTAAAAAAGGTTTAACTTGATGCGTGAAACCGTAAGTTCCCATATTGGATACAAAATCCACTAAAGGCAACCGAGGCACATTCAAACGTGCTAACATGAGCAGACAAATGACACTCCTCTCGCACTTTTGATTTCGTCTTGCCTAAACAAGGGAGGGTGGAACAGAGCAGGCGTTGGTGTCCGCATCCGCAAGTGCAGCACCCCTATCCAGGGTGCGCCGGAGGCGGTCGCATCCTTCCCAAGGGAACCTCACAGTATGGCAAAGCCTGTCATTTGCTAGTAGAGATTGAACACAAGGCCTATTGGGCCATTAAAGCTCTTAACCTTGACTTAACTTTGGCTGGTGAAGAAAGACTTTTCCAGTTAAATGAATTAGAAGAGCATAGGCTAAATTCGTATGAAAATGCAAAAAACTTATAAAGAAAAGACCAAGAAATACCATGATATGGGACTAGCCAACAAGATGTTTCATCCAGGATTAAAGGTAATTCTTTTTAAATTCTAGACTCAGATTATTTTCAGGAAAATTAAAATCCAAATGGTCTGGTCCTTTCATTATAGTTTGAATTTATCCACATAGAGCTATTGATATCAACAACCCAAAGACCAATGAGATATTTAAAGTTAATGGTCACCGACTCAAATCGTACCTTGAACCCATGTCAGTTGAGAGAACAATAGAACTCATTCGTCTCTCTGACAATGAACCCCCGAGAGATTAGGTTTGCAGTTGGGTCGAGACAAAGACGTTAAACAAGTGCGCTAGGTGGGAGGCAACCCACTTTGATGAAATTTTATTTGCTTTCGTAGTGTAATTTAAATATGATGTTCTCCATCTTATTTAATTATGGACATTTAATTAAAATGTTTTCCAGTATGGCATAATTCAAGTTTGGGGGAGAAAAGCATCTTAGTGTTGTATTTATGTTGATAATAATTTAGTTTAAAAGTTTGTGTAGAATTTTCAGAGTGCAGGAAAGAAACGGACCTAACGAAACGTAACAGAAGGACCAAAACGAAAACTGCCAAAAAGTTTTGAAGCAGCTCTCAAGGAAATCTGTAAGATCCCGATTCCCGGTTAGCTTGAATTGCGTGCAATGCTCGCATTTCTTCTTTGGTTGATTTCTCGTTTGGTTGTGAGAGAGTCTAAATGTGTATGAGAGACCACATTAAGGCTAAAACACTTTTAGGAGATGTCATATAGTGGTTGACTTGTTAAAGTCAAAAGTCGTAACCCGACGATAGTCGAAATGCGACGCGATTGAGAGTTTATTCGGGTTTTGTGTTCTGGACCTCGATTTGGTCCCAGATCTTTACATGATGATTAAATAACATGTTTAGATGTGTTAGACTTCTAATTGGATGTATTCCATAAGTCTCGTGAAGTTTTGACGCCTCGAGAATAGTAATTCTCCTTATCGCGTAGTTTGAGATTGAGCCGGGCGAACGTCTCGTCTTTCGGGAGCCTATTTCCCTTATCTGTTGAGCATCATCTGAGAGGCATTCAGGCCTATTTTGTAGCCCTAATAGGTGTTTACAATCATGGGTTATTACCCGTCGGTTTGTGGTTTCATTCGACGTTTCGATAGTAAGTTGTTACGTCTTGCGCCGGTTTTGCCCCGGGTTGTTTCGGGTGTTGTTTATGGGAGTCTAGACCTACTTTAAAATTGGTTTGAGACTTGGATGGATTAGTTTAATGTTTGAGGACTTTAAGGGTTCAATTGTGAGCCATTTCGAAGCTTTAAGGCTCGAGGATGCATGCGGAGCGACCGAAACCGAGCAAGGAATCAACAAAGGGGTTTTTAGTGATGAATAGTGTGATGCGCTCGCATCATGCTTCCATGATGCGACCGCAAGGGTCCACAGCAGCCCTGTTACGGGTTTTTTGTGAAAATTTGAATTGTTGACCAATTTCTACCCACCCAAACCCATCCTAAACTAATCCTAAACCTTCCTAACTAACCTAAGACTTGTCCTAAACATTATTAGAGGATTTAGAGGTGGATTAGTGAGTTGATTAAGAGAATTAATCCCCCATATAAAAATCAAAACTCACACACTCTCTCTCATTTATTCAGCCAAGAGAACGACTTCTTCCTCCCATTTTACGCTACACTCCACAAAAACGTGAGAGAGCTTGGGAGAGGCAATTTCTAGGGTTCTTGAGTGCCCAATCTTGGAGGCCATAGCTTGGGACCTTCATTTCTCAAGCTACACCATAGTTTTGAAGAGGGGATTGAAGGGAACAACACCCACCAATTGGAATTTCGGGATTGTGACTTGTAGGGGCTGAATCAAGGTAAGTTTCTACCTCTCTTCCTCTTTCTTTTGGCTCCATTGACCCTAGGGAAACAATCATTCTTGCTATGTGAGGTCAATGGAAGCAATTTCTAGGGTTGCTAGAGATGCCATGAACCCTAGGTTTTCAATGTGTTGATATAGTTGGATGAACCTATGTGAGACCTTGATTAGTATGAAATTCATATGCTAAATGGTCTATTAAACCTTGTTATGTGAATTGTTTATGTGTGTTGAGCTTGATTGGTCAAGATACTTGGAAGGGGATTTTGCCCAAATCATGAATTGGCTTAATAAACATAGTTGAAAGCTTGATTAAAATGTTACACATGTATAGTGTAGTATATTAATCCGGGTTGTGCGATTTAACGATGTTTTGGAGAGTGGGATTGGTAA
This sequence comes from Codonopsis lanceolata, assembly GCA_013146195.2. Taxonomy (NCBI): domain Eukaryota; kingdom Viridiplantae; phylum Streptophyta; class Magnoliopsida; order Asterales; family Campanulaceae; genus Codonopsis; species Codonopsis lanceolata. The sequence continues at coordinate 8,985 of JABEVN020004489.1, read as the reverse complement.
GGTGACTTAAAGGAAATTATGCACAAATTGGTAAATTTGTTCTATGTCACATTGATAAATGTTTTGTTGGGTTTATGTGAGTTAAACGAACTTGGGAGGATGGCTATTGATGTTAGTTGCGAATATAGAGGTTATTGAGGACCATGGCTTCTATGCCCTAAATTTTGGAAAGTGTAAATTGGACTCAACGGAGTCATTATAAGTTCGATAATGTGCTAAACGAGCTTGGGTTGAAATCCTACGACGATTGGATTTCGTTTGATTAATGTTGTGAAATGCTTAGTCTCCAAACTTTAAATGAAATTATAATTACGATAAACTTTATGGATTTTTAGTCTTGGGAATTAAGCCCGAACGACTATTGGGATTTGGTTGTGAACTTTAATGAAATATTTCGGTGTGGAGTTATAAAACACATAAAGAATGAAATGTGTTAGTAAGACTCAACGGAGTCGTTATAAGGCTAATAAAATGATAAAGAGCCTTGGGTTAAAACCCTACAATGTTTGGGTTTGTTTTGGTTATATTTGTGCGCACCTTAGGGTTTTTGGTTGTGTCCTATGGCGACACTTATGTTATGGAGATGAACTAGAAATATATTTTAAGCATGCTTGTTAGAGCATGGGACAATGGAGACCCATATAAGGTCACGAGAATATTTAAGAGAAGATTAAGATAGAATCCTCTTCTCAAGGGTTTTTGTTGCGTGTATATGAAAACATTTGTGAGAAAGTGACTACGGAGTAGTCATGATGTTTTTGAGTATGGGGTTGGTGTTATCGATCATGTGTGACGATTAGGACTATAATTGAGTCCGGTGTACTTAAAATAAAGACTAAAATAATAAGTCTTGAATTGTGGATATTTTGAGACTAGCGTAGTAGTCTTGGGTTTGAGTTGAGTTGAGGATTAGGGAAGACCTCACATTATATTTTATTAAGCTTGTAAGCTATACTTGACTGGGTTGATGACTTGAGGAACAATAAGTACCTCAATATGTAGTTTCAAACTAAACTTGTAAGTTAGTTGGACACAATGGTTATATGCAAATATATGCATTGTTCATGATGTTTGCTAGAGAATTATGTCCTACTTGATTTTATGCAATTATATGCATGGTTTACAAGATTTCGTAGAGCATTATGTCCTACGTGGTTATATGCAAATATGTGCATGGATTATGGAATTTTGTGGAGCATTATGCCCTACTTGTTTATATGCAATTATGTGCATGGTTTATGAGATTGTTGTAGAGCATTATGTCCTACATGGTTTAATGAGTCCGATAATTATGAACTTGGTCTCATTGGTTTATGCAAGTAAATATATACTTGATCGTTTGGTTTAAAGTCCAGCTGGCGGGTTTGGTTGTTGTGTCGGCAATGGGACGATTCATAGTCTTTGGGAACAATTGCTATGAATCGTTGCATTGAGTCCTTTTTCTCCTCACTATTTGGCCAATAGTGGGATGTGATCTCGAGTTATGCCATCTAGCTAGACATCGAGCTCTCATTTCTCATCCGGAGACTGGATGAATGTAACGAGTACTCATTAAAGGAAATTGATGAGTTGTGATTATTGGGGACGGAACCCCAGGGTATGATTGATTGGGAATTTAGCCCGGATCATGGTTTGAGATTGGATCTCATGGTAAGTTGGTTGGGTTTTGAACCCGGATTTGATTGTAACGGTTCGATTTACGATTACTGTTACACATGATTATTTATGAGCATTTATATGAAAGATAAAATGCTACTTGATTTATGTGAGCTTATGTGCTTTTAAAATTAAGTACATGTTTCATGATGGTATACTAGCATGATACCACGATTTTATATGATTGTGCATTTATGCCATGCCATGTCATAATATGCCACATGTTGCATTTAGAAACTTACTGGGTCATTATGACTCACTCCGTGTGATTGTTTTCCCTAGTGTGTGCAGTGATCCCGTTAGTAGCGGCCGGATAACGACTTTTAGCAGGTGGTCTTCCAAGTCAAAAGCTTGGAGTTATTTATTATTATGTTGTATTTATTGTGAGGTTCGAATGTAAAGTTATGTAGACTTTACTTGGGTAGATTGTAGTGTTATATTATGGTTGTGTATTTGGGAGCCGGTTGTATTGCCGAGCATTTGTACCCTTAGTATTTATTTCCTTTGTTGTTTCGAGCATGTGTGGCTCGTTTATTCTAGTTGTGGTATATTGTTGTTCCTACCTCCGATAGTTTTCGTCGTGAGGTTTGGTTGGTGGTTTAGCATTGATTATATGGTCATAGTGAATTGTTCCTCCGGCATGTTATAGCCGTTGAGTGTTGTTTATTAGGTTGGGATTTTGTCTGTTGCCGGCCTTGGTTGCCGAGGGTTTGTTGTGCGTGTCTAATGTTGCATCACGCGCGTCGAATTTTTGGGCCGAGAGATTTACTATCTCTTTGGTTGTTTATATTTAGGAGCTTGATAGTTTGGGTCCCATTATGGTTTTGCTTCCGCAGGTTTTGGTTTTTATTTTCCGTATTGCCGTTATGGCTTTACTTTCCTGTCGTGAGCTGGTTGGCTCGTCTTTTGACTCGCACCATTTTACTTAGCAGGTGCTTGTCTGTCTCTTAGTTTGTCCTGATGGCACGACCTTGGGATCTCGTATGGAGATCCGGGTCGGGTCGTCACAAAATCATTTTGTGGACCTTGCGGACGCAAGGCTTAAAACCCCTTGCAGCCACAAGGCCTTAATAATGACAAATGCTTGAATCCATCACCTCAGCTTCCGTGCATCCCTTTGACTGGGCACCTTGCGGATGCAAGGCATAAATACCTTGCGGCCGCAAGGCCCTCTTTATAAGCCTGACACGGGCAGCCTTCAGCATTCATAGAAATCTCTCTCTCTCAAGCAACAAGAATCCAGCAGCCTCTCCTTCCCTCTCAAAGATTCGGGTGAAGCTCTTCCCTAATTTCGGCCAAGATTCAAGTGTAAAGCTTTCTCTCTTCAAAGCTTCTTCATCATCCTCATCTTCATCTCACTTCATTCCTGCTTTGAAGAAGGTGAGGCCACCATTTTTTTTTTCCGACGAGATAAGTTTCGAGATTCCGGCCAACCATCTTTTGCAATTAAAGCACGCAATCCACGCATCATCTATCCCCTCTCTATTAAATTCTTGATTCGTCAAAATTTTGCATGCTAGGGTGTTAGAATTATTTTCGTATTGTATACGTGCATGCTTTAATTGTTTTAGTTAGGTTGTGTAATCTAAATTTTTTTAGAAAGTAGATTTTTATATTTTGTTATTAGAATGGCCCCTAAGCGTAGGAATACCGACCCGTCCACGTCCCGCTCCCAAGAAGAGGAGCAACATTATGACGCCCACCGCTTTATTTCTTTTGAGGCATCGGAGAGCTATACTAGGAAGCTCTCCAAGAGCATAATCCCTGAGAGGGGATTTAAAGCTCATGACTTTGCTCTCCCTACCCACTTCAACCGCCGAAGGTGGGGCAATCTTGTTGCGACCCCGGGCGTGGCCATTGTGGCCTTAGTCCGAGAATTTTACGCCAACGGGCAAATTGGTATTATTGGCGAGCTGCTAGATGTTGTTGATGTTAGGGGTAGGAATGTCGACTTTTTGTCCCATAACATAACCGTTATTTCGGCACTACCAATTTCGCGAGTGGTGCTGACCAGTACAACCTCCACATCGCCGACCATGTTTCTCTCCAGGTGGTAAATGCGGCAATCGCAACACCTAATGTGGTTTGGACCTACAACCAAAATCCACCATTCCGCCCCCGCACCATGGAAGAGACCTGTGGGTCCCAATGAGCACAATAATAAGCTAGAAGGGGGGGGGTTGAATAGCTTATTAACACTTTAAAACTTTTTAAGTAAGTTCCTTGAAAGTTACTTGCAATCTATGAAAATAATCAAGTAGCGGAAGACTTTCAAGAAGGTTGTTCCAGGTCTGCCGATAAGGACTACCGGTAGACCTTTTACAGATTACTTAAGTTCTGCTGAAATGGATAATATAAACAATGAAACTGAGCAGTTCAAGTAATAGACAGACAGTAGGAAATAACACAAGTATTTTGGGATGGTTCACACTGTAACGAGTGCTACGTCCACCACCAAGGCAGTCAACCTTGGATTTAAATTGTTCACTATGTTTTCCACTTAGATCAATTACAAAGAATATCCCTAATGGATCGTGTACAAAATATTGACTTGTGTTTGGGTCTAGGGAATTAAATATCTGTAAATACAAGATATTTAATTGCAAATATAGTTAATGGAAGTTAACAACAAGAAGAATAAAGCAATAAATGTTGATGAGCAGCTTCTTGTTGTTGACGAGGACTTCTAGATCTGTTAAGGATCTATTGAATGCACTGAGCTGAAAGACTTGGAGTTGTGAAGATTCAGAGCAATTCTTTAAGTGTTCGATTGATTTTGTACAGTTGTCTCTTGGTTCCAGTCTTCAATGGCAGTATTTATAGCAGCCGCATATCAAAAGAATCCGTTGGAGAGGACGAAGACTTCAACAGCTCTATTCATAAATGCATTAAATGCATGGGGCTGTCAGTCAAGGATTTTCGTCTTCACAGATATCTAGAGCGAGATAATCATTTCGAGATCTTCAAAAGGTGGGCGATTTGGTGTCGATTCGAGAGATGAAGCGAAAGTAGGGGGATCAGCCTTTTTTCAATTCGGGGACGAAAAGGTCTTCCTTTTGCTTTTCGGAAAGTTGCTTTCGCGGCTTGACATGTCGTGGAATGACTTGGATTAATTCAAATAATATATGGAAATAAGTTTGAATTAATCCACTAGCTTTGGAGAGGACACGTAGAAGCGATCAGTGGACACGAGGTCTACCGATCTTAAGCTTTGAGCAGGTCTTAGGTGAAGCCGAGAAGGGGTCTTCCACGATCTGAAAAAGTCCTACAAAAACTATACAAGGCAAAGTTCTATACAGTTGCCACGCTAATCGATCGCTGACCCGATTAGCCATCAAGTATAAAACTAATGTAATGTCTTGATCGGATATAAATTTAACATAAGAATCAACAATCTCCTCCTATTTATATCTGGTCATCATTACTACAAATGAGGGTTTTAAAACAAACTATTTAATAGATAATAACATGTCTTAGAAAGTTTTATATTTTAATTAATCGGAAGACATGCCTCTATCAAACGAATAACACCTCAAATGCAAGGGACTAATCTAAGTGCACACAAGAATAAGAGAGTCAAAGAACAACACTCAGATTAGCAGCGGTTTAAATAAATTTAAGCGAATGTTTAAATTCTAATTAAGATAAACAATAAAGCGACAGAATTTAAACAATATAATTTTTGAAAAAGCAAGTAATCATCGTATTTATAAACAAGATGTTTACATTCAACAGAGTTTTCAAAAATAAGATAAATACAAAGGAAAGGGAAGAAAATACATAAGCTACCAAGGTCTTTTCCTTTGCCTTTGTGCAACTTTTCTCTTTTCTTTCTCGCTCTAGCTCTTCCATTCTTCGTTGGTATTCGTCATCCGCATCGGTCAGTGCGGTGGAGCGAGAACGATAGTCCAGGTTCTTCACGAAGCGGCAGTTGTTCTCTTCCATCGGATTACGTTGATAGACCTCATTTGCTTCTCCTCGTGATGGCGGATCACGATCACGGTTGGCATTCATAATATCATGAGCGAGTTGCGGCGAGGTTGTTGAGTTCCATAATGGGAGGCGACCGTGGCGAGATGGAGAGTGATGGCGTGGAATAACTCGTAGAAAATGGAGCCTATGATACGACAACCTTCATCTCGTTGAGCTTCGATGTTGATCTTGACATCGGTGAAGTCGTCTTGCATCTCCCAAAAGCGAGTCAGGACATCCTCTTGAAATTGTCGAAGAGTAGTGGCGATTCGGTCGTTGGCCTTGGCTGCGCATGGCTACTTATGATAGCGTAGATATGCTTGTGAGCTTCGCCTAGCCGGTAGATGGCATCTAGCCGGGACAAAACTTCATCATTGGTGGCTGATGGGAAGTAGATGCTTGGCCAATGTGAATGGTGTCGGAGGCGAGTCTGCAGCCCGATGGGCATTGGAGATGGGGAGTTCGGAGGCGAAGAGGATGAGTCTTGGGTTGGTATGGTTTTGGTGGAAGAGGATATGGTTATAGGGGAAGGTGGAGGAGGGGTTGGTGGGAATCCGGTTCCATATCGGTGTCGAATTTTCACGATGTGGGAGGATTGAGGAATGGGTTCGGTAGAGAACCGAAAGAAGGAGGCGGAGTAGAAGAGGGATTTTGGTTTTGAAGGAAAGGTTGAGGAGGTTGAGAAGGTTGAGAAGGTTGATGAGTAGGGGTGAATAGATCTGCTACTGACGAAAGTTCGAAGAGGAACTTGGCAGCAGCAGGGTCTAAAGGCTGTGGTGTGGTTGAAGTTGGTTGGGATTGGGGTGGTGAGGAAGGTGTGGATGGGTCGGGTGAGTAGTTAAAGGGTGAAGGAGGAGGAGGAGTTGGGGTTCAGGCTGGCTCCTCTGATTTTGAGCTCCTCTGAGGGATAGACTCCTCAGGAGGTGGTGAATTCCTCGAGTAGATGACTCGAAGAAGGAATAGATGAAGGGTTGATAGGTATAGATGAAGCGTTGACAGGTAAGGTTTGGCGTCGGTAGTTGGTTGTCGGTAGATGGTATAGATGAAGGGTTGACAGAGTTGAGTGTTGGGCGTCGGTATAGGTAGTTGGTTGGTTGGCGGTAGGGTTGGGAGACAGTAGCTCTCCTTTTCTTCCTCGGCGGTGGTGAATAGGAGACTCAGTGCTTCATCGGTAGAGGTTGGAGGGCTGCCGGTGGCTGGTCTTCAAAGGTTTTCTGAAGTTTCCTTCGTTTTTGGTTTGGGAGTGGAGTGCGGGAGATGGTGAAGGTGGTTGGCTGGATTGGGTAGGAGGCTTAGCTTGGGTAGATGGAGGAGAGGAATGGTTGGATTGGCACGGTGCCTTCTTCTTACGGACCTTCCTTCATCTCCTTCGATCCATTTGGCTGCTCCTCTTGATTGGAGTTGCCACTTAGGCCTTGTTTTCTTGGCTTTGCCCAGGCGCTATTTTGGACCTTAGCGCGGTTACGCCTCATCGGCGGCGGGCCTTTGGCCTTTAGATGGAGGTCCATGGCCACTTGATCGTCAAATTTGCGAGATGCCTTTTTGTAGGTCTGCTAGCGCTACATGTGCTTCCATATTGAAGCGGGTGACCAAGATAGGTCGGAGCTTGGCCACTTTGTCAAGAGAGCCGGCGGTAGACCTTTACGCATCGGCGCTTGTTCTCGTATTCGGTGTATTCTTGAAAAACAGGTTTGTGAGTTGCTTCTCCTTGGCCACTTGTATACAACTCATCTTCTTTCAAAGAAGAGTTGATGTTTGCATCATCCCTCAAAGGGCATTGATCGGCTGACGAAGGGTCGTTTGCAAGTGGGGTTGTTCTTAGCTTTCTCCACCCAGCTTGCTGGCTCGTCGAAAATGATGAGCCCCGGTTGAGGCGTATTTGGCAGAAATCTGACAGTCGGGTTGATTTGTTGGCGATAAACATGTCATGTGCTCCACTCTTGAATAAGACCCCTTGTCTAAAAAGGTGGGCTGGTGCAATAGGCGTCAGAGAACAAATTTCGAACATTTTCCTTGTGGCTCCCGGAGAGTGTCTACTCCCTCATGGCTTCAGGGCATGTAAAGCCTCGACCATGGTTCTTTGAAAAGCTCCTCAGTAATGCACGCCGATGATGGTGGAAATAGATTTAAGCGGTGGCAGAGATGGGGCGGCCTCGAATCCACCCGAAGGCGATCGGTTCATGAGCTCCATTCTTTGATAAAATTCTTACGCCGAGGAAGATCTTGTAGTTTTGTCGTTGAGGCGAGAGAATCCCGAGAGGCGTCCATATCCTCATGGCAGCTTTGGCCAGCGGTATAGAGTTGATTGGTGAAGGTCAATGCACATGCCGGAATGTATAACCGGGTCCAAAGCGACAATAATGTCATGAGGCGGGATAGATGGGGTATCTGGAAGGTTGATATTCGAATTGGGAGGAATAGCAGGTTTCGGGGTCAAAAGCCTTCCCGTATTGTCGTGCTTTGATTTTGAAGTTCTTGCTGAAAGAAAAGCAAAATAAAATTAGGGCTTTTCATAGACATCTAAACAAGTAGAATTTCAAAGTTTTCTAAAATAATTGAAATTTTGAAGCAAAAACTTGAAACCCTAGAATGTTTAGAGAAACCACACTAGAAATGTATTAACGAAGTTTTCATAAGAATGAACAATGAATAAACAAAAAGCATTTGTTAGTATTCAAAGTTTGTAAGAACAACAATGGCGAATCAATGAATAAACTCGGAAAATGACCGTTTGAATTCCAAAGGATTTTAGGTTAATGAAATGCGGAGAAACAATACATAGAAAATTACAGTAGAGAAGAGAAGGAGCGTACCATTGTTGATGATGAGAAGAAGAAACAAGAAGAAGAACTTGAATTTGCCGAGAAGTAGTTACTCGAGAGAGAGAGAGAAAAAAGATTTCTATTCAAAGGGTTTAGTAAAGTTTGCAAATACGGTTCAAGGACTATTTAAAAGGCGAAAATATATCGGTTTGAAAAAAGCGGAACTTAAGATATTTTCTTAAGTACCAAATTTTATCCACGACCCACTTTATTGCTTTAGAAACCTCTTTTGCAAAAATAGACTAAGTAAAGAGTACTAACCTTTAAGTCTTGGTAAGGAGAACTTCGTCTTCGAATTAGTCTAATAGCTTGGTCTCTGGTATGAGAAAACATTAACAAATTTTAAAATTAAGCGATGGGATCAATCTTACCAGATTTCTCCTTAAATAAGCAAGCACAGTGGCATCCGGTGGTTTTGTGAGAATGTGCCAATTGATGCTCCGGTTGGAACATATTCTGGGCGATGTTACCTTTTTCCACATGATCTTTGAGAAAATGATAACGAATATCAATGTGCTTTGTCTTTGAATGCATC
>JABEVN020004488.1:0-13129 GCA_013146195.2 Codonopsis lanceolata | reverse complement strand
TTTTTGGTATGCTTCAAATTTTGGCTTTAGACACTTGGAGGCGAAGTGTCCAGGTTTTCTACAGTTGTAACACACAAGCTCTTCAATAGATGAATTCTCATTAGCTCTTCTAAAAGGCTGCTGGTGTGTGTCCTTCCTTCCATATTTTGCAATTTTTTTTAAAACGTTTTACGAACATAGCAAATTGTTTGTCTGAAAGAAAATCATTTTCATTCGAGAAGTGGAAGGTTTATTTTCAACTATGGTCTCTTCTTTGTACCATGCATGGGCAAGGACACAGTCAATCTGCTTGTCTTGCTCTAGAGTTTGATTTTACTTCGAGCTCATAAACCTTCAAACTTGCGTAAAGACTACAGAGAGTCATTTCATTTAAGTTTTTAGATTCTTTCATGGCAGTGGTCTTAACATACGAAAAACTACCTAGAGAGCCTAGAAATCTCATATCCATTTCCCTTTTGCCATAGGCTTTACCAAGAGAAAAGCAACTATTAATTACCTCACTGAAGCAATTGTATGCTTGTCTAAAGGTTTCCTTGGGATCCTTCTTGAAGGAGTCAAACTGCTGGATGAATGTATATTTTCTGTTGTCTCTTATGTCTTGGTCTCCTTCCAAGTATTCTACAAGAGCTTCCCACATCTCTATAGCGGTGGTACACCGGATCACTTGTTGGTAAGTGCTGGTGTCTAGAGAGCTAGTTATGATGTTGATTGCTTTGCTGCCTAGCTCTACTATTTTTCTGTTGTCCTCTGTCCATTCAGATTCTTCTTTGGGTACTTCGGCAGGATTTCCCGTGATGGATGCTAGAAGGTTGGCCTTCATTGGTACGTGTCGTCCTTGTACGCACTTCCATAACCTGTTGTCAATAGAGTTCATAAAATGCATTATCTTATCCTTCCAAACATCGAAATGGCCTTCGTCCAATATTGGGACATGGTTCGCATTTGATGTAGGCAGCATGTAGTGTGTTTGTGTCATTGGATCGAGTCTCTCAAGAGTTTAATCTTGAAAAAAAATATCAAAGAGTTAGGCTCTGATACCAATTGTTAATCCCAAATGGCACAATAATAAGCTATAAGGGGGGGGGTTGAATAGCTTATTAGACACTTAAAAACTTTTCGTATGAGTTCCTAAAACAAGCACTTGCAATCTACTAAGGAGATTCAAGTAGCGGAAGTCTTGTAAGAAAGACAGTTCAAGTCTGCCGATTAAGGACTATCGATAGACTTGACTGAATACTCAAGTCTGCTGTTAAAGAAGTAAAGGAAATATGAAACAGTTTGAGGGAGTAATCAACAGTAAAGGAAGAACACAAGTATTTGAGATGGTTCACACAATGAAGAGTGCTACGTCCACCACCAAGGAAGTCAACCTTGGATTTGAAATGTGCACTATGTTTTCCACTAATTCTATTACAAGGAATATATCGAATGGATCGTGTACAAAATATTTGACTTGTGTTTAGGGGTTTGAGAATTGAATATCTGGATAAACATGATATTCAATTCGTGCAGAAGAATAGTTTGGGGGAACAACAATAAGAAGCTTAAGGTAAATGTTGAAGCAAATCTTCTTGATTGTTGTTGAGGGCTTTTTGATCAGTTTATGATCTCTTGAATGCACTGAGTATAAAGACTTAGAGTCGTAGAATTTCAGAGCATTTCAGGACGGACATATGTGTTTTCTTTAGTCTCTAATGGCAGTATTTATAGTTGGGGCATTCTTGAGATCCGTTGGAGAAGACGAAGAGTAACAGCTCTATTAAGTTGAATGCATTAAATGCATGGAGTCAGTTTTGTAGAATTCGCCCACCGATACGAGAGTAGAGTAGTGAGTTGTTTGTAGGAGTTGGTAGCCGAACAATCGAATTTCGGCCGCAGAGTTGGTATGCATCGCAAGTGTCGGGCCTGCTCACTTGCTCTATCCCTGTTCAATAGGTGAAAGTCTTCCAGCTTTTCGGAAAGTAGTTCAGGCGTGTTTGAGAAGTTTAGGGGATGTTTGAATTCAAATTCAAATTGATAAAGGATAAATTTGAATTAAACCACTAAGTCTTGGTAGGCTGGACACGTCATACTTTAACACGTGCAGCAGGTCCGGCACTGGATCCGATGAAGGTCTTCGGTGAAGCATTTGTGAAGTCTTCCGCCAACCCAGTGAAGCCTATAAACAAACTATTCTATGGAAAAGTTCTATACATAGTTGCCACGCTAATTGATACGCAGCCCAATTAGCCACTAATGTATAAAACAAATGTAATGTATGAACAGATGTAAATCAAAATACAACTGAGAAACAACAGGGAGGAAATAACGACGGAGGACGAAACTCGGGGATCGTGCCAGGTGGCATCCCATAAAGCGCGTAGACATTTTGCCCCACCTGGTTAACCCAACCAAAGAAATGAGTCTGGTCGGCACGTATTTGCGCCAACTGCTGACTCACCATCTCATTTTGGAGCATGAGCTCCTCCTGCCTGTTGGAGATCGCCTCCAATGGATCCTCCTCCTCGGGCAGCTCTTCATGTGCTCCTCTCTCACGTGGCTGGCGAGGGTGCTCAAACAGTAGAGCCCTCGAAATGTCGGGCACCTCCCGAACTCTCTCTGCATTCGGAGTCCAAACGACTCCAGCCCCACTACACAGTTCGGTAATAAAACTCAGGAACGCGAATCCCGCGTTTGTCCTACCTCTAATAAGGGTCTATATTTGGCCATTGATCAGACGACAAACATCGACAGACCCACCGATAAGGATGGTGTAGATCAAAATGTTCTTAGACTAGGTCAAATGAGGCCGTGACTAGAAGGCATGAGACGTACACAGATAAATTTGAACTGGGCCTTGGCCATGTTCTTGAGAAGGGTCTCGTCCATGGTGCGGGGGCAGAATGATGGGTTTTGGTTGTAGATCCAAACCACATTAGGTCTTGCGATTTTTGCATTTACCACCTGGAGAGTAACGGGGTCTGAGAGTAACGGGGTCTGATAATTATCTACTTCATCATTTGGTAGCAAGTTATTAAACCTTGACATCCACACCTTGATCGGGACATGTTGAATTCGAGGACGAATTCTTTTAAGGAGGAGAAGATGTAAGACCCTCATTCCTTATGATTAACTTTGAATGGTTTTGGATCGAATTTTGTGTAGCATTGTACACACTTGAGATTGGTTTTCAGTTTGGGCCGTGTATTCACGCATGCCAAATACAACTTGTAGTTAAACGCCACAGCTTTTGTGTAAACAACTCGAATCGAGATCTTTTGCGTTAGAAACTAGACTTCAAGAGCTTTCTAACCATGCCTTATTTATAATTTTCGGACTTATAGATCACCCTAAACTTGTCTTTAAAGTTAAATAAAATTATTGGACAACATTTGGGCTTTGGTCACTTTTGGCCCATTAGGCTTTGAGCCTATTTTCCTCCCTTACTTGATATTCAGCCATAATCCACCATTTATGAGTTCGAAGTTTTGAGCTCCAAACCCGATTTGTTATCGAATATTTATCGTTTAATTTCGACTCCGCAAGGGTGTGGTACGTGTTTTTTTTTTTTAGGGAAACAGGGGCGGCACCCTGCTAGATTTTATTAAAATAAAAAGGAAAGAACAAACTTGAGGGGGACAACCAGCCTTGCCCTTATAAATGGGAGGACAAAGGAGCACAGCCTCGAAATAGAAATACATAACAAAAAGGAAAGACTAAGACGAACGTCCTAATATAAGGAGTGCCATTTTTGTCCAAAATGAGGAACCAGGATCTGTGAGGAAGATCGGAAATAGAAAAGCGGGTAGCGAAGCGAGTCACAACAAGTTAGCTAGGAGATCAAGGCACTATTAGCTTGACAGGCAATGAGATATGTGAAGATTCATTTCCCTTTGAATAGCTTGAATTTGGAGACAAATAGCCCAACATTTCCAGGGAGGCTTGTGAGAGGACTGAAGGCAATCAACTAGAACCTTGGAATCAATCTCAATTTGAGCTTCTCTATAACCCGCATTTTTAAGCCATTGGACACCTTGAAGCAAATCTTTGGCTTCACCACAACGATGGAGGAGAAACCAAAGAATGAAGAGAAAGCAAAAATAAAATCTCGAGCGATTCACGATAATCCCTCACCACCACTTAAACCGGGATTACATGAGAAGCTCCATCGGTATTAAGCTTCACAGAGAAAGAAGGAGGGCGAATCCAGTGAATCACCTTGAAAGAGGGAGGAGAGACCAAAGTGGAGGGGGGTATCAAATGAGCACTCTTGATATTAGCCAAGTCTCTACGAATAGAAAGAAGCAACCCCGACGCAGAAATACCATTATTATCAAAATGGAAGGCGTTGCGATTCTTCCAAAGATGCCAAAGAATAAGAGAGGGAATGACGATCTGCGCAGTAGAGGGATTCTTTTGAATCCACCAGGAAAAACAAGCTTGCTGAATAGAAGAGGAACTAAATCTGATCTGATGTTCAGCACTTAGAACCGACCATAAATAGGCAGCAGAAGAGCTGTGGAGAAAGACATGATCAAATGTTTCAATGTTGCCTGAATTACAGCAGAAACACTTGGAAACAATATGAATGCCCTTTTTTCGAAGGGCCTCATCTATCGGGATGCGCTTCAGAAGGAGACGTCACATGAAGACTCTGATTTGCGAAGGAAGGAAATGATGCCAGTAAAAAATTTGGAGGACAGAATTGCTGGGTTTGGAGTGCGAATATGCTGCCAGGCTGAAGAGATGGAAAATTTACCGTTCGAAGAAAGGGTCCAACAAGCAGTATCATCAACTTCAAAAATAAAGATGTTTTCTTCCTCAATGCGCTGGAGGTCGACGATCTAAAGGCAACTGCAAATACATGATTTAACGAGGAGGGTCTATGAATAAGTCACGACCTGACCAAGAAGACTGGCTTGGCAATTAAACCTCCTCAAGCCATACATCATACCAAGGCGAACAAAGACCCCGACCAATCAGCCATTTGGTGTGTCGCTCCACAAAGGGCCGAATAGACAGCATACGGCACCAGAGATGGGAGCCTTTAATCTGAGTTTGAGTTGGGTGAGAATTACGGCAGTACTTAGCTTTCATAAATCGAGCCCACAGAGAGTCTTGAGTACGAAATCTCCACCAGATGCTGGCTGAGTAGGCAAGAGCGACATCTTTTAAGGAGCGGATACCTATACCACCTTCATTAACTGGGAAAGATTTCTAACCACGAAACCCAATGAGAGCGCTGTTTACACTCAATTTGCCCCTGTAAGAAATTAGCAAACATGCGCTCAACCAACTTAATCACGCATTTAGGGGATCCAAAGATGCTAAATGATAAGTGGTAATGGAATGGAGAACAAAATTAATAAGAGTAATCCTTCCAGCCAAAGATAAAAATTGCCCAAGCCAAGAATCAATCCGAGATCTGATCTTGAGAATGAGAGGATCAAAATACCTTTTGCGTTTACGGTCGCAAAATAGAGGGCAGCCTAAATAAATCAGAGGATACTCTTTGCGAGGGAATGTCAAGGCTGTGGAGATGGTATTGATACGATCCAAAGATGACTTAGAAGAAATAGTAAAGCTACTCTTTCCATAATTGACAGCTTGACCAAAACATTGCTCATAATCCGACAGAAGCTGACGATGCTTGGCAATAGAATGAAGGCTCCCGTTACAAAAAATAATGATATCATCCGCAAAAGATAAATGAGAGACAACCCAAGTACCACTACTCGAGTAGTTTATATGCGAATGTAATTATGCATCATATTCAGATTGCGACTCAAGACTTCCGCCGTAATAATAAAGAGGGCAGGAGAGAGAGGATCTCCTTGGCGAAGACCCCGAGAAGAATGGAAAAATCCAGCCGGAGAACCATTGACCAAGACGGAGAACCAGTTGTCAGAAATCAATCGCCAAATCAAATCGATAAATGTTTCGCAAAAACCAAATTGACGAAGAACTTTGATAAGGTAATGCCAATTAACCCTGTCAAAAGCCTTGGTCATATCTAGTTTCAAAATCAAATTAGAACCAACAACCTTTTTATCAATATTGGTCATCAGCTCCTGAGCAAGCAGAATGTTGTCTTGAATCACCCGACCCTTGACAAAACCGCTTTGATTGAGAGATATGATGGAGGGAAGCACCCTAGCAAGACGAGAAGCAAGAATCTTCGAAATAATTTTATTACTGAAATTACAAAAGCTAATGGGCCGAAAATCATTAAAGGAGCGCGGATTATCAACCTTGGGGATAGTGAGAATAAAAGTGCTGGACCAACTTTTGGGCAAAGAGAAGCCGGAGAAAAATTCAAGAACCGCAGCATGAAGATATAAACCAATGATGTCCCAACAGTGAGAGAAAAATAAACCAGTGAATCCATCCGGCCCGGCGGCGCTATCCCCATTCAAAGCTAAGACAGCATTTTTAACCTCTTCTAAAGTAGGATCTGCCGAGAGTAAAGAATTCATATTAGCCGTGACAAGACGGGGAATGGAATGAATTAACTCGTTATCCACAGTAGGAACTACTTGAAGCTGAGACTGAAAATGCTTAATGGCTTGATCTATAATTTCATATGCATTAGTGAGTTCTTGCCCATCTGCCCCAAGAATAGAATGAATATGGAGATGCCGCCTAGTCTGTTTAATAGAAGCATGAAAAATCTTTGTATTTCCTTCTCCTTCTTTGAGCCATTTAATTCTTGCCTTTTGTCTCCAATAATTATCCTCATTTTTAAGGGCATTTTTTAATTGAGCATGGGCTAGATTCAGAGCCGCCCGATCAGAATAAGTGCCCGAAGCTTCAAAAATAAATTCAAGACGTTGAACCCCAATTTGTGTTATTGTCAAAAAAGTAATTAACACTTATGTTGAATATCACTTTCTTTTTCTTTTTAATGCACAAGGAAGATATGTTGGTTATCTAATGAGACTATGAGAGTGGTCTTTCCATTAGTAAGAACATCACCGATGTAAATGTGAATGCAAAAAAAATTAAGTGTCACCTAGGATTTACATACTCTTTATTTAAAAAAAAAAAAGAAAAAGAAGATATTCAATGCAACCGTTGATATGTGTTGTGGATATGATTTGTCAACCACTTTTTTTTTCACAATCAAGGATGCTAAATTTTCACATTTTAGCTGAGGATTTGAATATATCATAGTCAGTATTTTTTTCTTTTTAAAAACTATTCCTATTTGTCATTCTCTTTTCTTTTATTTTTAAATTTTTGTCAATTTATTTTAGTAGTGAGATGCATGTCATATTTAATTGAATGTGAATGAAGAAAAAAAATTAATACATATAATTGAAATTATTAATTATCCACATCCACGTGAATTCAAAATAAGAGTTACAATATTACTGTTGGTCAAACCTTATAACTTTGTTTGGTAAGTAAAGAAAAGTTTATTATTATAGGTGTTTATGATTTTCTCCTTAAAAAAACACTAACATGAATATGATTTCCAATAAAAAAGAAAGAAAGAGGGTAATTGCGGAAAAAGAATACCAAAAATCATAAGCATCTGGAGTAACATTTAAATAAAGTGTAGTATTTGACAAAAATGGTTTGTTAAATGCAATTTCTGAGACAAAACACCTAAACGCAACACCTAATTCCCTAAACGCAACACCATTTTAAAAATAAAATGACCAAACTACCCTCATCATTTAATTCCCTAAACTAACACCCACCCACCCCACCACCCCCCCCCCCCCCACAGCCGCCCCCCCCCACAAACCCGTCTCCCTCTCTCTCTCTCTCTCACATTCTCTCTCTCTCTCTCTCTCTCTAAGCGGATTCCCTCGCTCTCTCACTCTCGCCCGCCTCCCTCAATCCCGATCTCTCTCTCATTCCCGGTCAGATCTCTCTCTCTGCTCCCCAGTTGACTCAAATCAAGACAGATCTCTCTCCCTCACTCATTCCAACTCAAACGAAGCAGAAATCTCAAGTTGGATACTTCCAGGCATGTCAATCTCTCACCCCTTCTGTTTCAATTTTGGAATAGATTAGAGATCTGAACGTAAAATTGTTTCAATTTCGCGTTTTTTTTGAATCTGTCGTGAAAGAGCCGCAACTCAGAGGCGGTATTCTGGCAAAACATCCGCGACTCACAAGCGGACGTTTTATAAAACATCCGCTATTGAGGAGCGGATGTTTTATAAAAGTCCGCTTGTGAGTCGCGGATGTTTTTGCAATACCGCCTCGAGTCATGCTTTTGATTTTTCCGAAAAAAATGAATTTTTTTTTAGATAATTTATTTGATATATTGATTTTGGACATGATTGTTAGATAAAACATTCGCAAATTTTTTTTGACATAATTGTTAGATAATTTTATTTTGACATTTTCATTAATTTAACAATTCACCCCCTACACTTTGAGAAATTTAACAATTAACCCCTACAATTTTTATAACATTAACAATTCACCCCATACACTTTTGAAATTTAACAATGAACACCCTATACTTTTACGAATTTAACAATTCACCCCATAAATTAACCCCCTACACTTTTACAAAATTTAACAATGCACCCCTGCACTTTTTGAAACTTAACAATTAAACCCCTACATTTTTACGAATTTAACAATTCACCCCCTACACTTTTCGAAACTTAGTTACAATTAACCCCCTACACTTTTACAAAATTTAATAATTCACCCCTGCACTTTTCGAAAGTTAACAATTAAACCCCTACATTTTTTCAAATTTATCAATTAACCCCTACACTTTTTGAAACTTAGTTACAATTAACCCCCCTACACTTTTACAAAATTTAACAATTCACCCCTGCACTTTTCGAAACTTAACAATTAAACCCCTACATTTTTTCAAATTTATCAATTAACCCCTACACTTTTTGAAACTTAGTTACAATTAACCCCTTACACTTTAACAAAATTTAACAATTCACCCCCTGCACTTTTCGAAACTTAACAATTAAACCCCTACATTTTTTTAAAATTTATCAATTAACCCCTACACTTTTTGAAACTTAGTTACAATTAACCCCCTTACACTTTAACAAAATATAACAATTCACCCCCTGCACTTTTCGAAACTTAACAATTAAACCCCTACATTTTTTCAAATTTATCAATTAACCCCCTACACGTTTGAAATTTAATTATTAACCCCCTACACTTTTACAAAATTTAACAATGCACCCCTGCACTTTTTGAAACTTAACAATTAAACCCCTACATTTTTTCAAATTTATCAATTAACCCCTACACTTTTTGAAACTTAGTTACAATTAACCCCCCTACACTTTTACAAAATTTAACAATTGCACCCCCCGCACTTTTGAAACTTAACAATTAAACCCCTACATTTTTTCAAATTTATCAATTAACCCCTACACTTTTGAAACTTAGTTACAATTAACCCCTACACTTTTACAAAATTTAACAATTCACCCCTGCACTTTTTGAAACTTAACAATTAAACCCCTACATTTTTTCAAATTTATCAATTAACCCCTACACTTTTCGAAACTTAGTTACAATTAACCCCCCTACACTTTTACAAAATTTAACAATTCACCCCCTGCACTTTTCGAAACTTAACAATTAAACCCCTACATTTTTTCAAATTTATCAATTAACCCCTACACTTTTTGAAACTTAGTTACAATTAACCCCCTTACACTTTAACAAAATTTAACAATTCACCCCCTGCACTTTTCGAAACTTAACAATTATGCCAATAAACTTATCTAACAATCATGTCGAAACAAATTCGCGGATGTTTTATGCCAATAAACTTATAGATAACTTATCATTTCATAACTTAACTTGTATTTATTTTTTTGTAATAGATGGATTTAACGCCGACGAGGAAACGCCCAAGACATGCGCACGATCGTGGTCGATCACGTAATAGGTTGTGATCGCGAACGCAGAGAGCCGCTAATCATCCAAAGGCATATATCCACTAATGAGGGGGATGAGGGTGCTTATGCACGGACCCCTATTCACGGAGATGATAGAAGGAGTCCGCACTCCCACCGATATTCCATTTGAGGCTCCTTATAATGCTCCATTTAGGGGAGAGGACATTCACCGACAGAGAGGATCAGCAGATGGAAGCTGAATTAAACATGATGGGTGGCATGGGTGGCATGCCTTTTATGGGTGGCATGCCTGGTACGGGTGGCATGCCTGGTATGGGTGGCATGCCTGATATGAGTGGCATGCCTTATATGGGTGATGGGTGGCATGCCGGGTATGGTTGGCATGGGTGGCATGACTGGCATGAGTGGTATGGGTGGCATGAGTAGTACTTCGAGCATGTTACCCGGGCGTGGGAAAGGTCCAATGAATGCTGATGTATATACTACAATACGAGATAGACACCGGTTAGTTGATGAAGAGGACGATGAGGAGGAGGATTTGGGTTTTGGTCGATGCAGAAGCGTAGCACATAGTAGAGGCAGTAGGAGGTCGGTGATGGTGGTGATGGTGGTGATGATGACGATGATGATTCGCATTTACTGTGGTGATGTCTATGGTCGATGTTGATGGAGCCACATGGAGGTGGAACCGAGAACACTGAGCTACTTTCTGGATTTCTTGGTCATATTGCATCTGCAATATGGAATGGCGAGGTAATTAATTATATTGACCATGATAGTATTGACACAAATTTATTAAATTGACTACGTAGTATTGACAAAAATACGTAGTATTGTTTTTATATTGATGAGAGATTATTTTATTATGTTCAACAGGAGAGACCGGTATTGAGTTGTCATAGCTCCGTTGACCGCCGAACAACATTGCCTTGGACCATAAATGATACGGAGAGTATTCGCTTGCTCACTATGAGTAACTTGGGACACTTGAGGGAGTGCATGTCATAAAGACTTGAACATGCCATTGATATCACCAGGGAAAGGTGGCACCCTGAAACCAACAGCTTCCATTTACCGCTCGGGAGATGACGCCGACGTTGCACGATGTGCATTACATTTTACACATCCTGCTGGTTGGGAAACCCATTTTGGCAAGTACGGTTAGCCTGCATCAAGTCATCTCTAGCCATTCTCCTACGCTTGCCTACTACCGTGGACAGTGAGGTGAGGGAAGTGGTATTAGATTTTTGACATTGCAAGAATCTTTGGGTGGCGAGACTGTCGCCGACCGAGGACGGTTGGTTATTTGTCAGGAGTTGCCGGGGACGACGTTGTTCATGGACAAGTCGTCGAATCGGTAAATGTTCACTTTCTACCGTATGTGCCGGATATCGGTGATATGCCCAATCACGCAGTGCAATGACTTTATCCTTTCTATACCGGCTAAGATAGCATCGAGGATTGGTTAGAGTGATGGCCGGGTGCTTGTCTCTTCTACGTATAAAAATAAATTGTTTAGATACTATAAAATTTACATTTTTTATTCGACGCTATTATATTTGATGCTATTTTATTTGACACTATTTTATTTGACGCTATTTTATTTTATTGTAGGTCCGATATATGAATACTTTCCTCAATTCGTACTCAAGTATTTCAAATGACATGGACCTCTCGTACCATATGCAAGAGATGGACCTCTACTCTGTGGAAGAAGAATGATCCCGATACTCTAAAGAGTATCGTAGAGTCCTCGATCGGATGACTGTTGATGCCGTAAGTATTTATCATTTATAAATAATGTATTAAAGATGACCGTTGGATATTTATATTAATATTTATTTTTCCAGTGACTTGGACTCGCTTTTACTGTAGACCATCACATGAGGTACCGATCGCTTTGTTCTCTGCATAATTCATTGTCCGAAAATCACCGAGCCATACATGCCCGATCGTTGCTTGAGACAGCTTTGATATATCCAAATTATTCCCTGGCCATGTATTCCCGCCCCGACAAAGGTTTCTAGAGGTCCAAAGCCGTTGAAGTACATTTGTGTCCACGATGAGATGCTTCGCATTTCCAACAATGGGAGCATCATTCTATAAACCCCAAGAAGGCCGGAACGGTGTAGCCAGATTCCATCCACCACCGTAGATGGTTACGAAAGCGGGTTTCGAACGGACACATTATCGTGTGATGCCACCTGCTGATGAGATGATGATGATGATGACGAGGATGATGATGATGATGCCGACGACACCGGGAGATGGGGGATGATCAACCATCGTGATCACCCACGATCGATGCAGCCACAGTAGGCATCCCAAAGGTCTTCTCATCCATCGAGTGGTTGCGAGGCATTTGCACGTAGATCGGCCGAGGATCGAGTCGCAGCATTTCCTCACCTTGTGGCACTCCATCTGGCCCAGCGAGATTCACTCAGGGTCTGTGTACTTAATGTTGATCGTCAATTTAAGTTATTCACAGCTGAGGATGTATTGTGATATACTATATGTTTATGTGATATATTTGTTGTTTGTGTTGTGATGCATTTACTATTCACCCCTACACTATCGAAATTTGAAAATTCACCCACTACACTTTTCTCCTAATTATCCGATTTGCCCTTAATTTACAAACCCTCTCATTAAAATACAATGTTATTATTCTTATAATGGTTTTTAAACTTATCTTATTGTTATTTTATATTTTTTTACCATTTAAAAATGTATTTATTCACTTTTCTCTACAAATAAGAAGAGTCATTCACTCTTGATAAATAAGAAAAGTGGTAAACACGCAATGAGGATGCTATCATAAAATAACAATGAGCACCATATACTATCAAAATTTACAATTAACCCCTACACTTTTTACAAATTCAACAATCAACCCCTAAACTAGTCAAAATTAAACAATTAAGCCCCTACATCACAAAAGTATCGATCACAATTAACCTCGTAATTAATTAATTAATGTTTTACATCACAAGAAGTGTAAAATTAATCGTTACCTCTCTACTCAAGGCAGAAATCGATCATGCCAAATTGGCAACAATGTCGTATCGTTGGCCAAGATATGTCCCACCTCGGAATAATAGGCGACGGCAGGCGGTGACTTGAAGGCTTCATCCCAAGTGCTATGAAATGGATACAATTCACCCACCCAAAGTCAATACTTGTGGACCTGTAGGTTGTGCGTTGTCCATCAAAGTAGGTGCCAGAATCTAACTACGTATTGCAACCAAGCGATATATTCGACAAACAAGTCACAACTT
>JABEVN020004487.1:0-13130 GCA_013146195.2 Codonopsis lanceolata | reverse complement strand
GGTATTTCATAAAAAATGTTTAGAAGGGGTGTTTTTAAAGCTTTTTGGGGGGAATCTAAATTGTCCCTACCTTAAACTTTCATCCAATTCTAAACAACTCTTACATTTTTTATAAATAGGTAGGAAAATCCTTAACGGTACATGTTGTTTGAAATTAAGGAGCGTAACTTCAAGATATTGACGGATGTCAATTTTTCAAATAAAATCTATGAGCTAGATTTTAGTTTAAAGTAATACTAACATGACCTATTAAATAAAACATTTTTAAACAATAATTCTTTTAAAAAAAATTGCATGGCATAATTTTCATGTTGACTATTATATGTTGAGTTAAAACTTATATTTTTCTTATAATGTTATTTTTACTTCCAATTAAAACAGAATTTTAAAATATTAATACAAAAATAAGTGCACATTTTCTAGTCAATTCTCTTTATAAAAATTATTTACATTCAACAAATGAGTGTTGCCGGCCAGATTCCACGGATTTTTTTTTTTCGAATTTAGTTAATTATTGATTGGATTTATTTTAAACTTAATAATTAAGTATATTTTCTTCATTTTCTTTATTAATATATTTTATTTTAATAAGACACAATAAGGAAAAATGTATACAATAACTAATTTATATATTTTCTCTTATTTTCTATTTAATGTGAACCCCATTAACCCACTCAAGAAAAATTGAAGACGTTAAGAAAAATTACAAAGTCAAACACTTTTTTAAACTCATGTAATTTAATAAGGAACACTTATTTTTGGGATGGATGGAGTATATATATATGTGTGTGTGTGTGTGTGTGTGTGAGTATATGCATGTATATACATAAATATAGTTTGTAAAAGTTAACAAATTTAAACTATAATCTACAAATATACTTAGTTTATTATAACATACATTATTTATATGGGAAAGACTATTTTCACTACGTTTTTTTCCTTCATCCACTACATCATTAGTTTTTTATTAAGTAAGTACATGTTTGGACGAATATACTTACTACTTGGCGACCCGATCCGATTCCAATGCGAAATCTCAAGTGGGACGGTCAAATAAACAAGAGACAAGCAGGCACAAGTAGAATATTTTCACAACAACGCGAATAACAACTTCATTTCTGAATGATACATTAAAGCCTTCGGCGACTACGCCCAACAAATCCTACGATTATCAACATGCAATATAATAACATCAACTGGAGACAACAACATCACTAATCTATATCTATCTATTATTAATTATTATTATTATTATTATTATTATTATTATTGTTGTTTACTTATAAAAAGGCTAGATGTCTCTTACAAATTAATAGATGGACAGTCACCCATAACTTAATACATCATCAATTATTAATTAAAATAAAAGGAAAAATAATTTTACTCATCTATATCTATACTACATATAAATGGATAAGATATCTTTACAAATTAATAGATGGACAAGTTTACCCTTGATTTAATACATCATCTATTATTTAAATAAGGGTTAATAGATGGACAAGTCTACCCTTTACTTTATACATCATCCATTATTTAATTAAGGACAATAAACATAAAAATAATTTTATAAATCTATATCTATATCTATATCTATACAATCTATAATATAATCTATATTATCTATATATATTCTATAATATAACATAAAGGCTAAGATGTACTAAATTAATAGAATGGATATACTGACTTAACATAATCATTATTTAGTTAAGGTTAATAGATGGACAAGCCATTCTCTACTCCTTGACTTAATACATCATTATTATTTAATTAAGAGCAATAAACATGAAAAATAATTTTACACAAATCTATAACCATCTATATCTATATCTATACTACTTTATAAAAAGTTAAGATATCTCTTACAAATTAATAGATGTACAAGTCTATACCTTGACTTAATTCATCATCAATTATTTAATTAAGGGAAATAAAGGTAAAAATGATTTTACCCAAATCTATTTATATATATACATACATACTTACATATATAATATATATATATATATATATATATATATATATATATATATATATATACTACTTATAATTTAAGGCTAAGATGTCTCTTTAAACTTAATAGATGGACAAGTCTACCCACATAACTTAATACATCATCCATTATTTAATTAAAATTTTAATCTAAAAATAATTTTATCTCAAATCTATATCTATATCTATACTACTTATAAAAAAGGCTATGATGTCTCTTTACAAATTAATAGATGGACAAGTCTACCTCTTGACTTAATACATCATCCATTATTTAATTAAGGCTTAATAGATGGACAAGTCTACCCCTTAACTTAATTTTTCATCATCCATGTCTTATTTAATTAAGGGCAATAAACATAAATCTATAATTTTACTCAAATCTATATCTATATCTATACTATTTACAAAAGGCTAAGATGTCTCTTACAAATTAATAAATGGACAAGTCTACCCTTGACTTAATACATCATCCATTATTTAGTTAAGGGTTAATAGATGGACAATTCTACCCCTCGACTTAATCATCATTATTTAATTAAAGGCAATAAACATAAAATAATTTTACACAAATCTATATCTCATATCTATATCTATACTACTTATAAAAAAACTAGGATGTCTCTAAATTAATAGATGGACAAATCTATACCTTGACTTAATGCATCATCCATTATTTAATTAAGATAAATAAAGGTAAAAATAATTTTACCCAAATCTATTTATACATACATATATATACATACATACATATATAAATATATATATATATATATATATATATATACATACATATAGATATATATATAATATTATATTATATATATATATATATATATATATATATATATATATATATATATATATATACTCATAAAAGGCTAACATGCCTCTTACAAATTAATAGATGGACAAGTCTACCCCTTAAATTAATACATCATCAATTATTTAATTAACGGCAATAAACGTAAATATAATTTTACTCAAATCTATATCTATATCGATAACTATATTATTATTATTATTATTATTATTACTTATAAAAGGCTAAAATGTCTCTTACAAATTAATAGATGGACAAGTCTACCCCTTAACCTAATACATCATCCATTATTTAATTAAGGGCAATAAACGTAAAAATAATTTTACTCAAATCTATATCTATATCTATACTACTTATAAAAGGATAACATGTCTCTTACAAATTAATATATGGACAAGTTGACCCCTTGACATAATACATCATCCATTACTTAATTAAGGGTTAATAGATGGACAAGTCTACCTCTTGACTTTATACATCATCCATTATTTAATTAAGGGCAAAGGCTAAGACGTCTCTTACAAATTAATAGATGGACAAGTCTACCCCTTAACTTAATACATCATCCATTATTTAATTAAGGGCAATAAACGTAAAAATAGTTTTAGTCAAATCTATATCTATATCTATACTACTTATAAAAGGATAAGATGTCTCTTACAAATTAATAGATGGACAAGTTTACCCCTTGACTTAATACATCATCCATTACTTAATTAAGGGTTAATAGATGGAGAAGTCTACCCCTTGGCTTTATACATCATCCATTATTTAATTAAGGGCAATAAACATAAAAATAATTTTATTCAAATCTATATCTATATCTATACTACTTATAAAAGGCTAATATGTCTCTTACAAATTAATAGATGGACAAGTCTACCCCTTGACTTAATACATCATCCATTATTTAGTTAAGGGTTAATAGATGGACAATTCTACCCCTTGAGGTAATGCATCATCCATTATTTAATTAAGATCAATAAACATAAAAATAATTTTATACAAATCTATATCTATATCTATACTACTTATAAAAAGCTAAGATGTCTCTTACAAATTAAAAGATGGACAAGTCTATACATTAACTTAATACATCATCCATTATCTAATTAAGGGAAATAAAGGTAAAAATGATTTTACCCAAATCTATATATATATATATATATATATATACACACACACACACACACACACTTATAAAAGGCTAAGATGTCTCCTACAAATTAATAGATGGACAAGTCTACCCTTTAACTTAATACATCATCCATTATTTAATTAAGGGCAATAAACGTAAAAATAATTGTATTCAAATATATATCTATATCTATACTACTTATAAAAGGCTAAGATATCTCTTACAAATTAATAGATGGACAAGTCTACCCCTTGACTTAATACATCATTCATTATTTAATTAAGGATTAATAGATGGACAAGTCTACCTCTTGACTTAATACATCATCCATTATTTAATTAAGGGCAATAAACATAATAATTTTACTCAAATCTATATCTATATACTACTTATAAAAGGCTAAGATGTCTCTTACAAATTAATAGATGGACAAGTCTACCCCGTGTTTTAATGCATCATCCATTATTTAATTAAGGGTTAATAGATGGACAAGTCTACCGCTTGACTTAATACATCATCCATTATTTAATTAAGAGCAATAAACATAAAAATAATTTTACTTAAATTTATATCTATATCTATACTACTTATAAAAAGTTAAGATGTCTCTTACAAATTAATAGATTGACAAGTCTACACCTTGACTTAATGCATCATCCATTATTTAATTAAGGGAAATAAACGTAAAAATGATTTTACTCAAATATATTTATATATATATATACTTATAAAAGACTAAGATGTTTCTTACAAATTAATAGATGGACATATCTACCCATTAACTTAATACATCATCCATTATTTAATTAAGGGCAATAAACGTAAAAATAATTTTACTCAAATCTATATCTATATCTATTAATAGAAGCAGGGCGGCACCTGCGAGATTATATAAATAAAAGAAAAATTACAAACTTAAGGGGGACAACCAAGCCTTACCCTTCGAACGGGGGGACAAAGGAGCCTGACCTCAAAGAAAAGAAATAACTACAATGAAGATAACTATCTTATGAAACCCGAATCCGAGCGGTACCATGAGCATCCAGAAGAATATTAGACTTTATGAGACGAGGCAGACCAGAAAAGGAACTAAAATAGGCGTTATTCCCGGAATCCAGAGCGAGATTGGCCAAACCATCAGCAACAAAATTGGCTTCCCGAAAACAATGATTGATGGAAAAAGAAACGTCTCGCTGCATCTCACCAATAGCCCGAACAAAATAAGCCAGAGACCAAGGAGGGTGATGACCCTTAGTAAGAATATCACAGATAACTTTAGAGTCTATCTCAACGACATCATTTAGATGACCCTTACTGTGAAGCCAACGAAGACCTTGGAAAAGAGCGCGCATCTCAGCCACAATGTTGGTGGATTCCCCATAAAATGAGGAATAAGCATAGATAATATCACCATTAGAGTCTCGAACCACACCCCCACCACCACTGAGACCAGGGTTACCACGACAGGCTCCATCCGAGTTAAGCTTAAGAATACCAGGCGGAGGCTTAACCCTGAAATAGCAGATCACCTTTTTTCGGCAAGCATAGGAAATAGTGAGACCATGACTTTGACGAAAGCCAATAAGATTCCAAGCAGAGAGAGTAGAGCTAACTTCATAATCAACTGATTTCACAATAGAGTTGTACGGCTTGAACTTGCCTTCAAAAATAACTTCATTTCGATATTTCCAAATTTGCCAAAGAATAATGGAGGGCAAAATAATGAGCAGGTATGAAGTCGCATGGCACCAATTGGACATACACTTTAGACAGATCGCCATGAAGAAGAGTAATAGTGGGGAATGAAAGCCGTCCATGTGTGAGCTGCAGCTTCACTATGAAGAAAGCAGTCTTTGGAAAGATTCAATCGATGATCAACGCAACAAAACACCGCGAAGCTAGGTGAAAGCCTTTTGTGATAAGACCCTCATCAATGGGCGGCCGACCCATAAAAGGCGCCAAAGAAATATACTTATACGTTTCGGGAGAAGCTTATGCCACATAAATTTGGCGGATAGAAGATAAGAAGGGGAAGGAGAAACCAAGTTTCTTCGAAGCAATGGAGAATCTACAGTCGAGGAGCAAGACCGAGAATGGAACATCGGGCTCATCCAGAGATAGAAATTCCATAAGTTGAGATAGCGTCAACAGCGGAAGCGGGAAGAATAGATCGAGCAACAGGCAGGAGAGAGCCACTTGGAATCAAATAATTCTTGAACCTTTTCGAGCACATCACGGAGGCTTGGAGAGAGTGGTTCGGGAGCCAATTATCAACCAAATAGAGACATTTCAGAACCTACAACCCACCTAATAGGAGGATCAACCACTTCCTTAATTCGTTGGAGGCCAAACATAGGAACCACGGCCGATGGGGTAGAAACATGAGCCAACTTACGATATTTTGCAGAAGAAAATCGGACCACAAATTTTTCGATCGGAAAGCATACAAAGTTTGAGAATAAGCTTTAATCATGGAGAAAGCGAGGAATGCCAATACCACCAGCGTAGACTTACAACATGTTTGCCGGGGAAATCAATGGGCTTTACGCGACCATCAATCGCGAGAAGAAATTAGCGAAGAATTTTCATCACCAGAATAAGCTGAAACCGGCGGATCAAGGGAGGCAAAGAAAGGTGTGATCGAGTGGAGAACATGGTTTATAAGGGTGATTCTCCTATTATTTGGATTAAGAAAGTAGCCAATCCAGAATCAACCTTAAGCTGTAATTTGAGAGTGATGGGGTCAAACGACCTCTTAGGCAACCAAGAGAGATAGAGGCAACCCAAGTAAGTCATAGGGAGAGTGCCGTGATGAAATCGAATTCAAAACTATAGCGACAACAGGCGAGGAGAGAGAAGGGTTTCACAAAAATCCTACTCTTGTCTTTGTTAACAGTGGCGAAATAGAAAGAATATTGATCGATGAGTTCGAGTGCTTTTGTAAAGATCGGTGACTCCCATTCTGAGAAAAAATAATATCATGCAAAAGCGAGATGAGATACTATAGGGCAACCACTCGTAGTTGAATACCGAACACCTTGATTCTCGGCATGCGATAAATTAAGGCTTACGCTTAGGACTTAGAAGCAATAATGAAGATTTGGGGGACAAAGGATCTCCTGCAGAAGACCACAATTAGAATGGAAGAAACCGGCGGCCTCACCATTTACCAAGACGGAGAACCAATTTTCGGATACAAGCCTCCAACTAAATCAATGAACACTTCATGAAATCAAATTTTCTAAAACACTTATCGAGGAAGCCCAGGAAACTTTGTCAAACGCCTTGGCCATATCAAGTTTGATGACAATATTTGAGCCCGACACTTTCTTAGATAAACTAGTAACGACTCTGCGCAAGCAAAATATTATCTTGAATAATTAGTCCCTTGGTGAATGCACTCGATTAGGGAAATAATATGAGGCGAGGAGTGAGGCAAGGCGAGAAGCCAAACTTGGAAAGAATCTTGTTACAAATAATTGCATAGGTGATAGGTGCGAGATCCTTAAAAGAAGAAGGCACCGACCTTGGAATTGTGGCAATAAAATCTTGGACCAAGATCGGGAGGAGAGAATCAGGCAAAAAATTCCTTTATAGCTTCATGGAGATCGAGATTTGATGATATTCCGACAAGTAACAAAAATTGCCCGATGAATCCGTCGGGACTGTGACCCTTCCTACTAAGACTAGAAATAGTAGACCGATTTCATCCAAAGAAGGAATAGAGATAAGGGCTTGATTCCATTCATCGTAACTAGATTAGGAATCATATCAGTTCTAGGCATGGGCGGAGAAAGCAGTTAGTGAGGCAGTAGTCAATCGCACCATTTTTATGTCATCGAGGATTGGTGAGGAGAGAACCATCAGGACCATTAATTGAATGAATATGGAGCCGGCAGAGCTTGCTTGGCGAAGAATGAAAAACTTTAAATTGGCCTCCCCTTCTTTAAGCCACTTAAGTTTAGATTTCGCGCCAAAAGCAGCTTCTTCTCGCGAAAGGATCAACCGGTATTTAGCTTGAGCTTGCATTAAATTGGAACGGTTCTCACTGGAGCTATTAAGTTCAAAGTATAACTCCTGCTCAAGAACATCAGATTCAGCCTCTTTAAGAGCAGTAAAAATATTTCCAAAAACTTCTTTGTTCCATTTGCGCAAAGCGTGTTTAACAAGCTTCGGTTTATTGGCAAAACAACCATTGGACTGACGAGGAAATAGAAGTATCCCAAGTCGATTTCACAAGATCCAAAAAGGATTCATGACTTGTCCAAACATTTAAAAACCGAAATGAAGAAGGCTTATGATCGTCGGTCTTAGAGAATCGAAGAAGTAAAGGACTATGATGCGGCAGTGCGATGTAAGTGCTCAGCAGTAGAAGTAAACTGATTCAGCCACATAGTATTACTAAATATCCTGTCGATACGCTCGTGAATAGTAGCTGGACCTGCCCTTTTATTCCACCACGTGAAATTAGGACCAGAATAGCCAAGATCAATAAGCAGGAAGCGAGCAGGGCATGAAATTCCAAAGCGCGGGCCCGATTCAATCCAGACCACCATGTTTTCTTGAGGATAGAGTATAATATTGAAGTCCCCACCAACAATCCGGGGGAATCGAAACATTAGAGGCGATGTCTATAAGATCGGTCAAAAGAGTTTTTATACGTCATGAGAGGAACATTTAGCATACACCCCAGTCAAAAACGCATGAGAGGGCCACGAAAAATGCTTAATCTGAAGAGTGAGCTGTTGGGCAGATTCATGAGCAACAGAACATGTGAAAGATGATTTAGAAAAAATCCAAATTGAATTTGAAGAATTGGAGAAATAATACCGATACGAAGACGGCGAGAAATAAAGCGAATACGATCCATGCGATCATGGGCTCAAAACGACAACTAACGAAAGCAGAATGAGAGGCGGCAATATGTTTTATCGAGCAATGGTAGCATCATTGCCAATACGCGAGCATTCCAAAGAGGGCTTTCAATCCATGAGAAACGAGGAAGAGGAGCTCAAGCTTTTGGCCTTGGACCTGGTCGAGGCGATCCAAATGAGGCTTCTTTGGGAATACCGGTTTCAATATTAAGAGCCTCTAAATTATCTGGAGGGTCACCCTCTTCTTCAATAACTTCGGGGAAACAAATCGATTTGGGGAAGCAATAGAAGGGGGGCAAGTGAAGAGGAGTTATGCGCTTCGAGTCGAGGGATTATATGCTCATGCATGTTAACACTATCGGGCTCATCGAATTAGGAAGAATAGGAGGGTCGGGAACTTTATTAGATGTGATCCCTTCATCGGCCCGTCATGTCATATTTAGGACATTCTCATTCACATCCCCAACATCCTTATTAGCCATAGTATCGAAATTAATACAAGAATCATGCGACATTCATTCACCAAGGTAGGGTTGTCAATTGTCTCGGTTTTGACTGTCAGCGACACCTTTCGAGAAAGATTAGGGTTTTCACTTGTGCACGGTTGGCCTCTTCATGATTAATTGAGCTTTCCTTCGCATTAATTTACGGACCGAGCCATTCACAAGGCTGCCACGAAACCTTAGACTTTGACGATGGCTTAGATTTTTCCAAATCGAGGCGAGGTGGAGGGTTGTTTGCCATTATTTAGTTTCTTCAAGTAGACCTTGCATGAGTCCCCGTCATGCCCAGGCGATGTGAGAATGTACAATAAGAAGGGGCGCTCGGCCTCATAATCTGCCGAAACCCTCGAGTTAGGGATACCGGTGTCAATCGGATCAGGGAAGGAATTGGTTTAGTGAGATCCACCTCAATACATATGCGAGCCACACAGTCGAAGAAGATTGGCGGTAGGGTTATCAATGGTCAAGGTTTTCCAATCATACTAGCCATAGAAAACAATGTACATTTATTAAAAAGATAGATTGGAAGATTCGGCAAGGCAAACCACACGGAACAATGGGGCTTTCAATGTCGAGGCGAAATTCATGAGTCCATTTGAAAACCCTCGGATATGTCCCACGAACCAGCGATCTTTGATCCATAACAGTTGGAAGTCGGCTTCATGATGAACTTGGATCAAGACATGTTTAGTATCAAGATGCCCGATGTTACATCGGCCGGGCGAATGTTAAGAATTCCTACGAATATTGTCCATGGTCGGCTGCCATGCGAGAACACCTCAAGGGTTAATTGAAATGGTTTTGAGAGAATTTGAAGCGATCTCGGGGGTGAGGCGTAAGGCGGTTCTCCTTTGTAGGAGGATGGGGAATTAAAGGGATGGAGGGCGGTTGTTGTTGAGTAAGAATAGAAGCAAAAGACTTTTTGGAGGAAGGGAAGGAGGCGCCACAGGAGGAACATCCATGGCGGCCACCGGCCGCCGACCATGCTTAGAACCAGGAGAGCTATATCTATATCATACTACTTGAAGAAGACTAAGATGTCTAGCACAAATTAATAGATGGACAAGTCTACATCTTGACTTAATACATCATCAATTATTTAATTAAGGGTTAATTGATTGACAAGTCTACCCTTTAACTTAATACATCATCCATTATTTAATTAAGGGCAATAAACATAAAAATAATTTTACTCAAATATATATATCTATATATGTACTACTTACAAAAGGCTAAGATGTATCTTACAAATTAATAGATGGACAAGTCTACCCCTTGACTTAATACATCATCCATTATTTAATTAATGGCTAATAGATGGACAAGTCTACCCCTTGACTTAATACATCATTCATTATTTAATGAAGAGCAATAAACATAAAAATAATTTTACTCAAATCTATATCTTTATCTATAACTATATCTATATCTATATCTATATCTATACTACTTATAAAAAGCTAAGATGTCTCTTACAAATTAATAGATGGACAAGTCTACACCTTGACCTAATGCATCATCCATTATTTAATTAAGGGAAATAAACATAAAAATGATTTTACTCAAATATATAGATTATTATTATTATTATTATTATTATTATTATTATTATTATTATTTATTTATTTATTTAATTATTATATTATATTTATATATTTATATATACTTATAAAAGGCTAAGATGTCTTTTACAAATTAATAGATGGACAAGTCTACCTCTTAACTTAATACATCATCCATTATTTAATTAAGGGCAATAAACGTAAAAATAATTTGACTCAAATCTATATCTATATCTATACTACTTATAAAAGGTTAAGATGTCTCTTATAAATTAATATATAGACAAGTCTATCCCATGACTTAATACATCATCCATTATTTAATTAAGGGTTAATAGATGGACAAGTCTACCCCTTGACTTAATACATCATCCCTTATTTAATTAAGGGCAATAAAAGTAAAAATAATTTTACTCAAATCTATATCTATATCTATATATGTATTACTTATAATTTTAGCTAAGATGTCTCTTACAAATTAATAGATGTACAAGTCTACATCTTGATTTAATACATCATCTATTATTTAATTAAGGGTTAATAGATGGACAAGTCTACCCCTTAACTTAATACATCATCCATTATTTAATTAAGGGCAATAAACATAAAAATAATTTTACTCAAATCTATATCTATACTTTATAAAGAAACTTAAGATGTCTCTTTACAATTAATAGATGGATAAGTCAGCCTTGACTTAATACATCATCCATTATTTAGTTAAGGGTTAATAGATGGGCAATTCTACCCCTTGACTTAATGTATCATCCATTATTTAATTAAGAGCAATAAATATAAAAATAATTTTACACAAATCTATATCTATATCTATACTACTTATAAAAAGTTAAGATATCCCTTACAAATTAATAGATGTACAAGTCTATACCTTGACTTAATTCATAATCCATTATTTAATTAAGGGAAATAAAGGTAAAAATGATTTTACCCAAATCTATTTATATATATATATATATATATATATATTACTTATAAAAGGCTAAGATGTCTCTTACAAATTAATAGATGGACAAGTCTACCCCTTGACTTAATACATCATCCATTATTTAATTAAGGGCAATAAACGTAAAAATAATTTTACTCAAATCTATATCTATATCTATACTACTTATAAAAGGCTAAGATGTCTCTTACAAATTAATAGATGGACAAGTCTACCTCTTGACTTAATACATCATCCATTATTTAATTAAGGCTTAATAGATGGACAAGTCTACCTCTTAACATAATACATCATCCATTATTTAATTAAGGGCAATAAACATAAAAATAATTTTACTCAAATCTATATCTATATCTATACTATTTACAAAAGGCTAAGATGTCTCTTACAAATTAATAAATGGACAAGTCTACCCCTTGACTTAATACATCATCCATTGTTTAATTAAGCGTTAATAGATGGACAAGTCTACCCCTTGACTTAATACATCGTCCATTATTTAATTAAGAGCAATAAACATAAAAATAATTTTACTCAAATCTATATCTATATCTATATCTATATCTATACTATTTATAAAAAGCTAATATGTCTCTTACAAATTAATAGATGGACAAGTCTACACCTTGACCTAATGCATCATCCATTATTTAATTAAGGAAAATAAACGTAAAAATGATTTTACTCAAATCTATATATATATATATATATATATATATATATATATATCATACTATATTATATTATATTATATTATTTATTACTTCTAAAAGGCTAAGATGTCTCTTACAAATTAATAGATGGACAAGTCTACCCCTTAACTTAATACATCATCCATTATTTAATTAAGGGCAATAAACGTAAAAATAATTTTACTCAAATCTATATCTATATCTATAATACTACCCATAAAAAGGCTAGATGCCTCTTACAAATTAATATATGGACAAGTCTACCTCTTGACTTAATACATCATCCATTATTTAATTAAGGCTTAATAGATGGACAAGTCTACCCCTTGACTTAATACATCATCCATTATTTAATTAATGACAATAAACATAAAAATAATTTTACTCAAATCTATATCTATATCTATATCTATACTACTTACAAAAGGCTAAGATGTCTCTTACAAATTAATAAATAGACAAGTCTACCCATTGACTTAATACATCATCCATTATTTAATTAAGGGTTAATAGATGGACAAGTCTACCCCTTGACTTAATACATCGTCCATTATTTAATTAAGAGCAATAAACATAAAA
>JABEVN020004486.1:0-13130 GCA_013146195.2 Codonopsis lanceolata | reverse complement strand
TCTCGGGCAAGATTACCGACGTATCAAGTAATAAAGAGTACGTAAGTGCGAGTCGATCCCAGGAATGCGTAATTCTCACTCCAACTAAGTACCGAAATTTAACTAATTATATTTGAGCGAAAAAAAATGAATTAAAATCTAAAAAATATAAACAACCTAGAAAGCAATTAAATCTAAACTAACGGAGGTGGTTTGGCAACAACAAATCAAGATAAAATATAGAATGCATTATTTCTAGTCTAGCCGAGCTTAATTTAATTCTCTTTTTGTTTTCTTTAACTCAAGTCTTGGTAGTCGGACCAGCGCTATTTTATTCTAAGGCTTTCGCTCGTATAGCAAATCTAGCTATCTCTCAACCTTGCTACGGCTCATATCATCGCAACACATAACACGGGGAGAAAATAACGCATGTGTAAACAAGCATCCAAAGACTATCTAGCGATCTCCTTTCGGTCTCACGCCACGCAAACTACTATTGTGATTTTCGGAATAATAGGAAGGGCTTTAAACTTCGTATCCTATCATTCTAGTGATCATCTAATGGTTCGCTACGCCATTAAAAGCATTAAGAAAACACAATAATAACCAAGCGCATGGGTAATAGCCGCAAAAAAGAAACTCTCTATATTTTTCTACAAGTCATGTTGGTAGCCGAGACGCTTAAAATTGGTTAACTAACCAAGCGGGCTTTCGCGTCTTATAGTCAACCCTAACCTCCCCGACCTCGCGAATGGCTAAGGTGGTTCGATCGCGTGTCAAACTTAATCTCACTTTGGCTATCGGTGTGTGTCACAAAACACCAACTATTAAATTGATTGGTCCGAAATAAATAGGTAGCTCTCGCGGATCCTAAATATTTCTAAAATCATTTAATTATTGGCCAGATAATTAAAAGCATTAATTTCACAAAATAATAACCAACATGCTTATATACTAAATAAAGAGATAAATTAAATTAAATCACTACATTTGACATAAAAATTAATTGCATTCCATAAATAATTAAAGCACAAACCAATTCAACAATTACAAAATCAATCAACCCAAGAAACCATAACAAATATCTAAAAATATGAGTAGAAAGAATTGAGCAGAAAAATCGCGAATCAGGGTTGAAATCTTTTGCAAGTGCGTCCTTGGCCCTTGATTTGATGTTCCAAACCTTCAATGGTGATCAAGCATCAAAGATTTGGTGTGATTTTGGTAGAAATGGGGGCTGGTGCCCCATTTAGGGCTAATGCCCGTAAATGGGGCTTCTCTGTATATTCGAATGAAGCTGCCTGGAGATTAATTGGGGAAGACACAAAGGCTGGAAGCTGGAGGGGTATTTTCGGCAGCACAAAGGGGATTTAAGGGCAAAATAGGGAAAGAAAAGGGCCGGATACTGGGCATGGGCGAGGGATGAAGGCACGCGGGCTACCCGGGTAGGAAACGGGCAAGACAGTGAGAGAGAATGGGCTGGAAAGGCGGGTGATGGACTGAAGTGGCTGGAGAGAAACGCGGGTCATACCCGGATCCAGAATAAGACCGCGGGTTGGACTTAGTGGGCAGGAGGCGGCAGAATGCGCCACGTGGCTTCACCTGGTGATCGACAACGCGCCAGGGACTCTTCTGCAATTGCGGCAGCCTCCCTGCATTTCCATTAATTGCTCCGGTGCCCCTGGAATCTCTAGAATTAGCGCCGCCGGCCAGATTCGTCCCAGACTATCAATTTGGTCCTTTGTTAGTATTTTCAGCCTCCGTTAGCCTCTGTTAGCCTCCTTTTGCCTTGGATCTCTTGACGGGCTTAACGAACTTTGTCCAAATAAATTCTAAATTAACTTTTAAGCCCGGAATTGTCTCGAACATCGTGCTAAACACCATATAAAATCTCGATTATGCTTGGAAACCTACATTAAGCACACAAACACAAATAATAATATTTCCAAAGCATAATTAACTCAAAAATAACACAAAATTAAAGAAAATTCCCGGGAAAATTCGTGGAAATCTTGCGCTCATCACACCCCCAAACTTAAGCTTTGATCGTCCCGAACAAAGAAAATGAATGATGGAAATGCTCGAGAACAATGTGAAATGAAGGTGGCGCTCAATTAAGATCCCACAAGCATTACCATTTTGGAGATCAACCAAAAGATTATAAATATGCATAATGGAGGTATGAATTGATTCATATGCTATCAAACAATCCTCAAACAATCATTCATACCATAAAACATTTTTTTACCCAATAGTAGCAATGCTCTAGCTTAGATTGAGCAACCAACAGAAATACCAAATGCAAGTCAAACCGGAAGAGTCATTAACTACATTTTTTAACAAAGCAAGGCATGAACACACGGTATAACAATATCAATAGGACTTTTCAAGCTTGTAATGTTCGGCCAAGGTTTTGGGCTACAAATGAAGGATATGATAGCAAGTCAAGAGAGCAAAGAATTTGAAGTCTTCACAATATGACTAGCTTCATGAAAGCACAACTCTTCAAATTAACCACAAACTAACTTCAACAACCCCTTAAACATTAAACTTTGGGTTGAAGAAAGCATCTCATCTACCACAACAATTAAGCACCATCCTTATATCTCCTTGAGAAAAATTGAAGAACAATGGCATTTTTTTTTCTTTTGTGTCCACCCTTTATTTTTCTTTTCTTTTCTTTTTTTTTTTTTTCATTGCTTTCAAAGGGGGCTCTTTTCTTTTCTTTTCATTTTTTTTTCACCACCAATCAACAACAATTTTCAAATTCCCAACATCAATATTAATGAACACACAACCTTCATGAAGCATACACTTCCCAACAAGATTACAAAAATAAATTAAATCATTTCAAATCATGCTCTCTTGAAGGGCAATAGCTAAAGTGTATAGGTTCACGGGATAAGATATTGCGGGCATAAGAAATGAAGTCGAATGAGGGTCATTGTGTGCTCTAGGCACACGCCATTCTTTAAATGAGCTCAACGGGGACACTAGGGATTTTTGTGAGATAAATGGGTAGGATAGAGAAAGGCACAAACGGTCCAAAGATGGCCTATATCATACTCTTGTCATACACACATGCCCAAACCAAGCTTTTCATCATCAAAACATAACTCTCGGCATTTAGACTCACAAAATGGTACTCTTAGACATGCACAACCATCACTAAAGCAAAGCATAAAAATATTTCCAACCAATACTTGGGTAATATTTATTATGAATGAGGTGATGCTACCACATGAATCACAAACATATCCTCAACTATGCATATAGTAATCTCAAAATTGACTCCAAGAAAATAATGCAAGCAAAACTCAAAGAGCACCAAAAAATGGAGAGGCGAACGATCAAAGCATAAATAATTTGGGACGTATATAGCACAAGATTTTCAGAATTTTCGAAGTTCACTAACCCAACCATACTCCCTAAACTAAAAAATAAAAGGAGAAGGGAAGGAAAGAAAACTCCCTCAAAGTCGATCTCTTATGAAGTCCGGGCCGAAAAGATCCACTCCAAGTATCTCAACAAGCAACCTCAACAATGAAGCGCTAAAACCCCTGCATCAAATCAAGCTCAAAAGAAAAGAGTAGAAATGCAATTATCGAAATAAAAAAAGAAAAGAAAATATTTTTGTGTGGGGACACTATTTACACCTCCCTACAAACCCACAAACTCGGGAGGGCTTCAAAAAGCGACTCAATATACAAAACATATAAATACAAAAGCAAGTAAACTAATTAAAAAAACATGCTCAAATTACAATCAGCTTCGCTTGGTATCGATATTAGCATATAGGAGCAAAAATTAAATCATTCCCCGGCAACGGCGCCAAAAACTTGATGTGTGACGCATCTCGGGCAAGATTACCCGGCCGTATCAAGTAATAAAGAATGCGTAGAAATGCAGTCGATCCCACGAGGAATGCGCGTAATTCTCACTCCAACTAAGTACCGAAATTATGCTAACTAATTATATTTGAGCGAAAAGAAATTAAATTAAAATCTAAAAAATAAAAACAACCTAGAAAGCAATTAAATCTAAACTAACGCGGATGTGGTTTGGCAACAACAAATCAAGATAGAAATATCGGAATGCATTATTTCTAGTCTAGCCGGCGCTTAATTTAATTCTCTTTTTGTTTTTCTTTAACTCAAGTCTTGGTAGTCGGACGCGCTATTTTATTCGCTACGGGCTTTCGCTACGTATAGCAAATCTAGCTATCTCTCAACCTTGCTACGGGCTCATATCATCGCACCACATAACACGGGGAGAAAATAAGCGCATGTGTAAACAAGCATCCAAAGACTATCTACGCGATCTCCTTTCGGTCTCACGCCACGCAAACTACTATTGTGATTTTCGAATAATAGGAAGGGCTTTAAGCCGTATCCTATCATTCTAGTGATCATCTAATGGTTCGCTACGCCATTAAAAGCATTAAGAAAACACAATAATAACCAAGCGCATGGGTAATACTTGCAAAAAGAAACTCTCTATATTTTTCTACAAGTCATGTTGGTAGCCGAGGCGCTAAAATTGGTTAACTACGGGCTTTCGCGTCTTATAGTCAACCCTAACCTCCCCGACCTCGCGAATGGCTAAGGTGGTTCGATCGCGTGTCAAACTTAATCTCACTTTGGCTATCGGTGTGTGTCACAAAACACCAACTATTAAATTGATTGGTCCGAAATAAATAGGTAGCTCTCGCGGATCCTAAATATTTCTAAAATCATTTAATTATTGGCCAGATAATTAAAAGCATTAATTTCACAAAATAATAACCAACATGCTTATATACTAAATAAAGAGATAAATTAAATTAAATCACTACATTTGACATAAAAATTAATTGCATTCCATAAATAATTAAAGCACAAACCAATTCAACAATTACAAAATCAATCAACCCAAGAAACCATAACAAATATCTAAAAATATGAGTAGAAAGAATTGAGCAGAAAAATCGCGAATCCGGGTTGATCTTTTGCAAGTGCGTCCTTGGCCCTTTTGCAAGTGCGTCCTTGGCCCTTGATTTGATGTTCCAAACCTTCAATGGTGATCAAGCATCAAAGATTTGGTGTGATTTTGGTAGAAATTGAAATTTGGTGCCCCATTTAGGGCTAATGCCCGTAAATGGGGCTTCTTTGTATATTCGAATGAAGCTGCCTGGAGATTAATTGGGGAAGACACAAAGGCTGGAAGCTGGAGGGGTATTTTCGGCAGCACAAAGGGGATTTAAGGGCAAAATAGGGAAAGAAAAGGGGGGATGGATGGTGGGCATGGGCGGGGGGAAGACAAGGCAGTGAGGAGGAAACGGGAAGGCAGTGAGAGGAAAGGCGGGTGATGGGTGAAGTGGGTCATACGGAAAGCGGGTCATGCCGGATCGGGAATAAGACCCGCGGGTTGGACTTAGTGGGCGGGAGGCGGGAATCGCCACGTGGCTTCACACAGTGATCGACAACGCGCCCGAGGGGACTCTGCGGCCTCGCACGCATTTCCATTAATTGCTCAGG
Source organism: Codonopsis lanceolata (assembly GCA_013146195.2). Lineage (NCBI taxonomy): Eukaryota > Viridiplantae > Streptophyta > Magnoliopsida > Asterales > Campanulaceae > Codonopsis > Codonopsis lanceolata. The sequence continues at coordinate 7,635 of JABEVN020004486.1, read as the reverse complement.
TGCCTGGAATCTCTAGAATTAGCGCCGGCCAGTTAGATCCTCAGGACTATCAATTTGGTCCTTTGTTAGTATTTTCGACCTCAGATTAGCCTCTGTTAGCCTCCTTTTGCCTTGGATCTCTTGGCGGACTTGAACTTTGTCCAAATAAATTCTAAATTAACTTTTAAGCCGGAATTGTCTCGAACATCGTGCTAAACACCATATAAAATCTCGATTATGCTTGGAAACCTACATTAAGCACACAAACACAAATAATAATATTTCCAAAGCATAATTAACTCAAAAATAGCACAAAATTAAAGAAAATTCCCGGGAAAATTCGTGGAAATCTTGCGCTCATCAGGTGAACAAACCATCTATTTCACCCATAGTGAGTTTACGAGCACATCTCTAGCATCCGAGCAACCATTGATAATCTCAGCATTGATTAACAACTGGCAAGTGCATCGCATTTTGATAGACACGGGGGCCTGTCGGGACGTGCCTTACTACAACTGTTTCAAGGAAATCGACCTCACTAATGTTTGCTTAAAGCCGTATTTGGGAACTATGAAAGGGTTCACCAACCATAAGGTGGGAGCCTAAGGCATTGTCGACCTGGAGATGTATGCCGGCGATGGAGAACACACGAGGCTTGAGGTTATTACCTTCCTTGTCATTGACCTAAAATCATCATATAATGTTATCATGGGCATCCCCTATATGGCTCGCTTCTATACCCCATAAGCGAGGAAAGTTCTATGCCGACGGTGGCATTGGGATACTTCACACTCATAAAAAGAAACAAAAATTCACTTTTTCTACTCCCCATGAAGAGATTACCATCTCGGAAAAGGAGAAATCCTATCAAACCAAGGGCCCTGTCATCATGGGAGTAATAACAGAGGGTGAATGCTCGCAACCCCAGGATATGGAGATCGATAAGCCAAGCAAGTAGAAGGAAATAGTTGATGAAACTCCGAAGCTAGCACAGAAACCAGTCTGCGAGCCAAAAATTGAAATGGAAACTCTGCAAGTTTGCGAGGAGCCATAATTCCGAGCTGAGGATGAACTCGAAGAGATTGTTATCAACCCTGCTCACCCTGAGCAGAAAATCAAGATTGGGACGACAATGTCCCCTGAGGAGAGAACACGTCTGATCGAATAACTCAAGAAAAGTTTTGATGTGTTTGCTTGGACTGTGGAAGACATGAGAGGAGTAAGCGAAGATGTGACTCTTCATCATTTAAGTGTGGATCCCACCTTTAGGCCAATAAAACAACGCCCTCGGCAGTTTTCTTCAGAGAAAAGTGAGGCGATCAAGGAGGTAGAAAAACTGTTAAAGGCAGACATCATTGAAGAAATGCATTACTCTTCTTGGCTGGCCAATGTGGTAATGGTGAAGAAAAGTAACGGCAAGTGGATGTGTGTTGATTTCACGGATCTCAACAAAGCTTGTCCTAAGGACAGTTATCCTCTTCCTCGCATTGATAGGCTAGTCGATGTTATAGCTAGGTTCGAGATGCTAAGCTTCCTAGATGCGTACTCGGGGTACCATCATGTGAAGATGAACGAGCAGGATAAGACTCTAACCACGTTTCGGGCAAGAAGTGGTCTCTACTGCTACAAAATGATGCCCTTCGGATTGAAAAATGCTGGGGCTACTTATCATCGTATGGTGAATAAGGATTTTGGCCAGTACATTGACCGTAATATGGAGGCATACATTGATGACATGGTCATCAAGACCAAGGGTAGAGACCATAGCAAGGATTTGGAAGAAACTTTCGCCAATCTACGAAAAAATAAGATGAAACTGAACCCAAACAACTGTGTGTTCGGGGTACGACCTGGAGAGTTCTTAGGCTTCATGGTCAATCAAAGGGGCATTGAAGCTAATCCAGAGAAGATCCAGGATTTACTCGATATGAATCCGTCAAGATGCATCAAAGATATACAACGACTGAATGAAATTGTCATTGCTCTTGGTCACTTTATATTTCGCTCAGCTGAGCGATGTTTGTCGTTCTTCAAAGTTCTTCGCGGTAACAAAAGTTTCGAATGGAATAAAAAATATGACAAAGATTTCCAACAACTTAAGGAATACCTCGGCAAACCACCGCTGATGAGCATCTCTAAAATGGGAGAAAATCTGTATTTGTATTTAGTGGCCACAGACCAGGCTGTGGCCGCTATTTTGGTTAGGGAGGAGTTGAATGTTCAAAAACATGTGTACTATGTTTCAAAGGTCCTCACTCCGGTGGAGGGTCGTTATTTCAATGTAGAAAATTTGGCTTACTTTCTTGTTAGTATTGTTCAAAAATTACGAGTCTATTTTTCTGCACATGTCATAATTGGATACACAGACTCTCTACTAAGGAAAATATTGTACAAACCCGATTTCTTGGGCAGGATGCTCGGGTGGTCACTCGAGCTCACGAAATTTTACATAGATTATCAGCCAAGACAAGCTATCAAAGCACATGCATTGGTAGATTTCTTGGTAGAAACAAGTTTCTCCAACAATGAGGAGGAATTAGTTCCAACCTCAAGTTCGACCACCGATGTGAGAACCCAAACCCATAACTTGCATTACTTGTTTTATACCTTAATAACTTGTTGGTTTTATGCCTTAACATGTTAGATACTTCTATTTGTCCATGTCTGGCTCGTATTATAATTATTACGTTCCTTGTCGCTTGAATACCTTATATGCTTAGCATACCTTGCCGTTATGCCTTGAGTGTTGCCTTAGCATGATTTGCACTCAACCAAGACTTGTTAGAGTTCTATTGTCTTCCATAGATGACTTAGAACATTCACCTTGATCATTGTAAGCTTGATTGGAAGTCTAGAAACCTTCTTGCTTTGTTTTGGGCCTTAGCGATTTCCTCGTCTCCGTATTGCTCGTATTTAGGTAGTGCGATGTGTTCCTTGAGTTCTCGGACTTGTATTCAAGTCATAGCCATGTTTAACGAGCCTTTTCCATGCCCAAGTTATCCTAGTTTTATTGACGTTTGATTCGGGTTTGATTCGTCAACCAATCGTCGCATGATTCGAGCCTTGTCCTACCTTGTTAGGGTGTTGTTCGGTGTGTTTCGGACTTGTTTTTGAGTTATGTTAGACCCTATAATGGTTGCCCATAAGCTTGGGACCATTTAGGACTTGTTTAGGTCAAGTTTTGGTGCTCCAGAAGTTCAGGCGGCCGCATGGCTCGAGTGAGGCGCCCGCCCCAAGTACTGAGAGCAAGTGAAAAATGGAACCAGCCCCAGTAGTTGAGGCGGCCGCATGGCCTAGGGTGAGGCGCCCGCCTCACTTGCTGGCGATCAATCTACGGGATTTTCTCCTTCAATCTTTTGTGACTCAATTAGCCACTTAAGCCTCCTTCCTAATTGGCCCTAATCCTACCTATTAAACCCTAATCAAGTCAGATTAGTCCTAACCTCTAGCAACCTCCACTTGACAAGTGGAATTTGGAGCCCTCTCCTCTTGACATGTGGATTTCCACCAAATTCATGCAACATATAAAAGGCTCCCTCTTGTTGACTTAGCCATTAAACTCCATTTTCAGATTTTCTCTCCTCTCTCTACCAAGCTTAGTGTGTGTAGAAAAGGTGAGATTAGTGTGTGTCTCCTCCTTGGATTGAGCTCCCGACCTCAGATTGCCAAGCGAGACCACTTAGAAGTGAAGCTACCGGCGAGGAGAACGTTTCCATCCGGATAGTTTATGCTCCAACCATCCTTTTCCTTGGTGAAGGTAAGCTATTGATTCCCCCTTAGGTTGTATGTTAGACTTGCCATGTTCCCCCTCTTCTTTTGATTTCCATGATTCTACCATGTCCAAGCCATGATTGTGAATGTTTTGATCTTTTGGGATTTTTAATAATATGTCCATCTTGTTGATTGAGACCTATGCCTAGAATTAGTTATGTTCTATGCTTCCTTAGGAACAACTAATGTTCTTGGATTAATAGATTTTGATAACTCTTGGAGTTTGAATTCTAGGGTTTCCATATGCCTTGTATTGATCATCCTATTGAATTGGGTCCTAGGCTTAGAATTAATTGTGTTCTATGTTCCACATGAATAATAATTGTTCTTGGACCATTGCATTTTATTAACCTTTGAAATAATGATTCTAAGGTCCCCTTGAATTCGAATTATTGATAATTCTTAACTACGGTCGTTAAATGGATTAATGACCTACCGATCATATACGAGAACTTAGAAAAGGGTTTGTGATGCATTTAGCGTCCTAACTCTATTGGATGAATTGTTAGAGGCGACTCGGAGTCAAGTTTAGCGAGCTATTGAACAATACCGGCTACCCTCACCACTTAGATTAATCCCTCCTGACGTTCTGACGTTCTAGCGTTTCCACAAGAATAATAATTCTAGACTTTTGAACTTGAATTGATTACCTTGCTTGATCTTGAATGTCATATTATAGAATGACTAATTGACATGTGAGTTCGCTCTTGTCGAACTCAATCCTACTTGGTTATTGATGAGAATAATTTACTTGTCTTGAGCGAGATCGCTCTTGTCGACCTGTTCTCTATGAAATTTTGTTAAGTATACATTACTTGGCATTTGCATGAGTCGGTGGCATCCGTCTTTGTTCACACACGCCTCCACTTGTGGCCCACGGTGGGAAGCTCCCATCTTTGTAATCATTTAAGAGCATCATTGGTGACTATCCGGGCATCTCCTCGGAAGATCGATGTACTTACACATTCGATACATTCGAGATAACGCTTATGCGAGGAACTACGTAGCGGCAGGCTCTCATATATCCTTATCCTATGTGATTTATTTATGCGCACTTATGTGAAACAATGTGCATCACGGATATGACTCTATGCTTATGTGACGATATCTTGCCTTGTATGTTGCATTTTGCCATGACATGCATGATTAATAGCTTACAAGTCTTTATGACTTACCCTTTCCCCTTTCTTGCTTTAGATCCTAGCAAGGCGAGGTCTGCGTTGACTCGCGGTGTTAGTGCTTTGTGCCCTTTGATTCGCCAGTTGATTCTTGAAGAGGTGGTTTTGATGTCCTCTTCCTCTTGTTTATATTTTTGTAAGGGCGACGGGTTAAGCAAGTCAACTAGACTATGCTTGGGTATTTGTGTAGAACTTGATTGTAAATCTTATTAGCTACTAGTAGTTTAATACTTGTAGTACTTGTAACCTTTTTGTGCGGCATTGTGTTAAGCCAGAGCTTTGGTTAACTTGTTATTATTCCACTACGTATTAGTCTTCCATGAGCATGCTATTAGCTCTTATTTAATCCTTGTCCATAAAGCTGTTAGCTTGGGTTAGGCATGTAGTGTCGCCGAAGACTTGGTTATATTGTTTAGCTGTTTATCGGGTTGAAAAGTTTTAAAAATAGGCTTTTTGGTCCGAGGCGTGCTACGTCTCTAATGTTGCGTCACGTCGTTTTTATAATTTAAGTCCTTGCATGTTTAATTGCCTACTTGTTTCCCTCCTTATTTGGGCGGTCCGACCCTCGGTCCATCTCGGGGCCGGCCACCGGTTGATATCGAGCTTGTTTTAGGTTAGCTATCGGCCGGGATAGGTTCCATGGCCTAGGTGGGTTGTTTCTTGGTGTGATGTTCTAACGTCGAGTGAATTCTTATAGGTGCTTGATGGTGAATCCTAGAGCCGGAACCGTGTGGCGAGGTAGAGGCCGACCCGGGGAGAGTTCTGAGGAACTTTGAAGTGGAGTTACCACCTCCACCACCAGAATCCGATGGGCATGAATGCTCGGATGGCGGTGTACCGTCGTATGGCAGAGTTTATGGCCAAGATGGCCCGGCTTGGCCGAGGGGTCGAGAATGTACCTCTCGCCACCACCCCCAGAGAACAGGAGGCGAGTGTCGCCACAGCGTCTGTTATACCACCAGGGTGCTAGGGCACGGAATAATCTTGTGTTAGAGATTCTTGAAAATGAAGCCTCCATCTTTTGAGGGAGAGGCGGATGCTAGTATGGCAGAGCTATGGCTTGAGGATGTGAAGAAAATCTTTTACACACCTTGGATTGCACGGATGAGGAAAGTGATCTTAGATGCGTATAAGCAGAGGAGCCGCCCGATCATTGGTGGGGGAGTTACACTTGCTAGTTGGGAGTTGAATCGGGGTGGCGCGAGGTGTGGCCTACATTTGAGGCGAGTTTAGGAGCTACTTGTATTGCCTACAGTGGTTAGACGGCGAAAGGGAGAATTCCGAGGGAATTAGAGCAGGGTTCCATGTCTATAGCTCGGTATTCTTCTAAATTCTTGAGGTTTCTCAGTTATTGTACATCGGTGGAAGATGAGAGACACGAGGACCCGAGAGGTTCGTGAAGGGGTTGAGCCGAATCACGAGGAAGCTTGTTGTTATCCCTACGATTATTGAATTACGGAGTGCGGTAGATCGTGCGTATGAGATCGGCGAGACATTGAGGCAGGCGAGAAAAAGCATCTGTGCGTCTTCTCGCCAGCGATCTTCGCGAGCGGCCATTGAAGTCGATCTTAAAATCGTGCAGCTACGGGCATCGTCGCGGTGGTGGTGAAATAGGCATCGATGCGGTAGGTCGGGAGATAGCGCCCAGCGATAGTAGTGCTCCGCTCCTCGGGGGCAGACTTCAGGCGGAGGACCATTGGTTTGTTCTTATTGTAAGATTGGGCACTCTAGCGAAGTGTCGGACCGGACAGCACGTGTCTTAGTTGGAGAATCTAATCATCGGCTCAAGAGCGTCTATAAAGTCTCAAGCGGCTCAAGTCTCGAAATTCGATTCAGCGATCTGATCCAAGAGGATAGCGATGGGCGTCCTAAGGCGCGAGCTTCGTGTCTTCGCTTCTTGATCGGCGAGGTGTTCCCGAAGTCTACTTTGATCGGAGTACTCTTTGCAGTCTTCGGTCATCATGCTCAAGTTCTTATAGATCCGGTTCTACTCATTCTTATGTTGCATCGCATTTCTAGAATTTATTTATTGTCTTGCTGCCCGGTTACCCATATTGGCGAGGTGTCTACACGTTGGTGATTGCTTGGCCGTCTGAAATCTATAATTTGTGATGTGCTGTCATGATCGAGTCTTGCATCTTGATTTGGTAGTATTGCCTATTGAGACTTTGATGTGATTCTTGGTATGGATTGGCTATGTGTACACCATGCTTTAGTTGATTGCCGCGTAAAGTAACTTTGCCATGCCATGTATTCGGAGGTGTTCACATGATCATGCCATGAATGGGGTTCATATTATTTACGCTTTGCGGGCTAGACAACTTTTATCACGCGGGTGTGCGGGGTATTTAGCTTGTGTACTTGATACTAGCATGTCTTTAACTGGCTAGAGATATTCGTAGTTAATGAGTTCCAGATGTCTTTCTTCAGTATCCTTTGGCTAGGCAGAACTAGAGTTACGTGTTGGAACTATTGCCGAGGACTTCGCCTATTTCTAGGGCACCCCTAGTATGGCTCGAGTTGCGAGAGTTGAAGGATCAAACTGCGGAACTTCTAGATAGGGAGTTCTTAAGCAGAGTGTATCTCCTTGGGTGCACCGGTGTTGGAGGAAGAAGGATGGTAGTTTACGGCTTTGTATAGACTATCGGCAGTTGAACCAGGAGCTACTATCAAAAATAGGTATCCTTGCCACACATTGATGATCTTT
>JABEVN020004485.1:0-13135 GCA_013146195.2 Codonopsis lanceolata | reverse complement strand
TCAATAATTTAATGGGGGTTTACTTTCGGATTTTAAAAACTCAAAGCTACAATATGGTAACCTAAAATAGTTTTGGTGGTCTGTTTTAATTGACAATTTTGATTACATTTGTGGACAGACTACTACCGAGAATTTTACTACTAAATTTTGTTTTTAAATCTTTTCAATAAAGACTCTTAACTTATTGACCACAGACAACACCAGTTGTCATCCAATACTTTAGTCATTGCTTGCCATGTTGAGCCTAATAAGTGTATTAATTTCCACGACAAACAACTTCAATCTTTTAGTAACCAGTAGATTTTTAGGAAGCTTGCCTTTTCAGTAGACTTCAAGTCTACTTCACTCTTAAGCAGTAACCTTTCAATTGTTTATCAATTATGTATCTTTATTTATTAATTTCCCTGTACCATATGTAACAAAATCCAACAACATGCATATCGTGTGATGCATTTTGAAAGGTATTTTTGTTTGTGCAATATTTTCTTCAAATTGACCAAATTACTTAAGGGTATTTTAGTAATTACATAACAAAAAAGATGGTAATGTTTTTTTAAAAAACAGATTTTTTACACCATTTTCTTTCTTATTCCAATCCCTTTTCGTGCATTCAATCAGATTTGGAATTGTGATGTATCAAATTTCAATTGTGAGGCATCTATTTGAAATCGTGATGAATCGCAATGTAGTAAACGATATTTTTGATCGATTGCACGTGCTTGTGATATCTTTCTGTAGACAGGGAGTGACATTGTGTTCCCTTACCGGAGTAACCGTAATAGAATTAAGTTAGCAGTAGAGTAGCTCTGAGATTCACATTTTTGTTGTGCACAGCGGAAGACTAACAAACAAATTAACAGAGTATAATATGATCAATCACAAGGAAGAGAGAGTGATTGGGGCGAACGGACTGTCAAAATTTTATTAGAGACTCACCTTCAAACGTTCTAGGTATACAAATATTTATATGTGTACAATAGAAACCCTAAAACCCTCAAAAGGATAAAAACGGACAAACAACAACAGACCTAAAAACGGGGCTGAGTGGTCGCTCGGTCCAAAGCCTAGGCAACCGTGCAGAATACAGTAGCAAGCCTCGAAGAGATCTTTACTGAGCGATCGCCCAGCCAAAACGCTGAGCGATTGCCCAAGCCCAAAAGTTGTTATTCTCAAGTCCAAAACCCGTATAGCCTTACCATATCTAAATTGTGAATTAAACTTGTATTATAATTTATGCCCGAGCTAACAAAAATTTATAGTATGTTCCCCTTCAATAGTTTAATGGGGATTTACTTTCGGATTTTAAAAACTCAAAGCTACAATATGGTAACCTAAAATAGTTTTGGTGGTCTGTTGTAATTCACAATTTTGTTTACATTTGTGGACAGATTACTACCATGAATTTTACTACTAAATTTTGTTTTTAAATCTTTTCAATAAAGACTAACTTATTGACCACAGACAACACCAGCTGTCATCCAAGACCTTAATCATTGCTTGCCGTGTTGAGTCTCATAAGTGTATTGATTTCCACGATAAACAACTTCAATCTTTTGGGCAAACAACACAAATGGTTCCTTCAAAACTTGTATTTCTCAATTTTGGTTCTTCAATTAATTTTTAAATTTTTTTGCTCACTGTTCTAATTTTTTTTTTCACGGGATTGGTTATTCTGTTCAATTATATTAATTTTCTACTGTTAAATCTAACTACGTGCATATCATGTAATGCGTTTTGAAAGGTATTTTTGTTTGTGCAATATTTTTTTCAAATTGACCAAATTGCTTAAGGGTATTTTAGTAATTACATAACAAAAAAGAGGGTATTGTTTTAAAAAATCAGATTTTTTACACAACTTCTGATGTGATTCCTATCACTACACAAGACACAAGTCAACTCAAAAGTTCACAAGGACCAATGACAAGAGGACGTGCAAAGAAGGTTCGTGAGGAGACTATGTTGATGGTTCGTGAGCTTATGGAAATAGAGACCAAGGCTTGGAAGCTTGTGAACAAAGGCCAAGGGACTTCACCAAAGATAATGCATATGCTAACTTATTCAAGCCCAAGTGCACAAGAGACCAAGGAAGACCAAGGAGAGATGATACAACAAGGGCTACAAATTCAAACATGCTTTGTGAGGCCGTAGATTTCATGGAAGATGACTTGAAGACTCAAGAAATGCTTGCTAATATCATACAATGACTTTGGAAGCTTTTAACACCTAAAGGAAGACTTTAGGGGGGCCAAAATGCAACTTTAAAAATTAGGCCCTTAGAAAAAAACGGGATTGTTAGAGTTTCCTTATTTTTGAGGATTTATGTTTCCTAAATAGATTAGGCAACTTACCTAATTCTTTCCTACATAGATTAGGTAAGTTGAGTAGTTTCCTAAGTTGATTCTAAGTAGTTTCCTAAGAAGATTCTACTTAGACCTTTCCTTTTACTTTTAGGATTAGGATTCACAACCCATATAAATAAGGGTTGTGGCTTATTGTTTTGGAGACAACTTTTGATTATTGATTAATATAGTTTTTAAGTGTTTTTCAAAACCTCCTTGTTCTTCATTGAACTTGTGATTATTTGGTGAGAGGCTAAGTAATCGAAACCCGAACTTATCAATAGGATATTCATCCCTATTGTGGCGTTCTTCCTTATACCAAGGTTCGTGTTCGTCTCGTAATTGGATCGCGGAGTACCACGTTCAATAACGGATCGTAGCATTGGGTCAAGGTGTCACAATCCATCAATTCATTGACGTTCTTCGCTTGCCGTGCTGCGTGCTCTTTGATTCCTCCATCGCGAGTACGCGTCTAGGAATCATATCAACTTCCTTCCTCATTCCAACCACTTTTCTTGCATTCAAACAGATTTGGAATTGTGATGTATCAAATTTCAAATGCGAGGCATCTATTTGGAATCGTGATAAATCACAATGTTGTAAACGATATTTTTGAAAATTATAATTGATATTTGTTAAAAAAACAGGGAAATTCGTGTCTCAAAAAATCCAAGTTTCTATCTTTAATGCGGAAGCGAATCGGTCGAAAAGAATAGTACCATGTAATTGGACAAATAATGACAAGATAATAAAAAATATAACGGAATAAAGCAAAAAGGGAACAAAAGATTTTACGTGGTTTAATTCACTCCCATGCAAACAACAACTTCACTATTAACGATGAGGAATTACAATAGAGAATTTTCAATATACTCACCCTACCTAGGCTAGGGTTACAAGGATTGACATGATCCCATAGAGTACCACACCTCTCACAGCCCAAAATAGTCACGCACTATTTTGTCTAACACCGCCATGACCTCGAGACCCTCGACCAAGTGTCGTATCGTCTGTCTCCAAATTGTGTCTAACAAACTCGGTCGGAATCTCACCTTTTTCCCAAGATGCACGCCAGATATTTATATGCATGGGTTATATTCACCAAGATTAGTCCTAAGCTAATTAGGATTAAGCATCCTAATCCTAGTGAAGAAAGAAACCATAATCCTATTATAATTTGAGACAGTTTCGATATTTAAAAATCGGTTACAACAGTTTTTCCTGACAGTTGTTTAGTGGCTGTTCCAAGGGTTACAACCATTTGAAAGGATTTTTTATTATCTGCAAGGGACACATATAAACTATATATCAGTTCCATCGTCTTCATTTTTGGGTTACAAAAAAAAAATCTACTGAATACTCCAATAGTAGTCTTCCGTTTTTAGTGCCAGAAATAGGAGGGCAATTGTAGTCTTATCCCACAAGAATATTCGTGTAGCCCAGGGCATTTAATAGGGTCGAATAATTCTTGCAGGAAAGTGTTATGTGCACAATTCTACAATATATCTAGGTTTCTGTCTTCGACATTATTCTTTTTAAGCTTTTCTCCAACATAACTTTGCTTCCCACATACAATGCATCACTATTATTATTCTTAGAACCCTTGTTGATAGAATCATCCGTTAATAATGAAGTTTGTACTTCACCCAAAGTAACTGTGTCTTTCTCATGCATAATAGTAGTAACTAAATACTTGTAAGATGGAGGCAAAGACTTCAACAAAATTAAACTTTGATCTTCATCCTCAATTTTAACACCAATATTCGTCAACTCGCAAAGTATCTTGTTAAAAGCATTCAAGTGATCATGAATATTCGTACCTTCGTCCATCGTGAAATTGAACAACTCTTTCTTTAGGTACAACCGGTTTGACATTGATTTCCTCCTGTAGAGATCGACTCTCCAACTTCTCCCATAAAGCCTTTGTGGATTTTTCGGAGATAACGTTATAGAGAACATTATCAGCACAACATCGTTGGATAGTGCTAGCCGCCTTTTGATCAATTTTCTTCCATACCTCATCTTTCATATCGTCAGGTTTTGCTTCCTTTCCTTTCAAAGCAATCTCTTGATCTATCTGGATCAACACATCCCTAACTTTAACTTGCCACAAGCTAAAGTTATTACTTCCATTAAATTTCTCCAATTGGAATTGCGTAGAATTTTCAAATTTTGTCATCTTTAAAAAAACTTCAATCTTTTGATCTTAAAATTCCGACTAACCTGGCTCTGATACCAATTTGTTATAAAAACGAGGAAATTCATGTCTCAAGAATTCCAAGTTTCTATCTTCAATGCGGAAGCGAATCGGTCGAAAATAATAGTACCAAGTATTTGGACGAATAATGACAAGATGATAGAAAATATAATGGAATAAAGCAAAAAAGGGAACAAAGGATTTTACGTGGTTTAATCCACTCCAACACAAACAACAACTTCACTATAAACGATGAGGAATTACAATAGAGAGTTTTCAATGTACTCACCCTATCCAGGCTAGGGTTACAAGGATTGACACGATCCACATAGAGTACCACACCTCTCACAGCCCAAAATAGTCACGCACTATTTTGTCTAACACCGCCAAGACCTTGAGACCTTCGACCACGTGTCGTATCGTCCGTCTCCAAATTGTATCTAACAAACTCGGTCGGAATCTCACCTTTCTCCCAAGACGCACACTACATATTTATATGCATGGGTCATGTTCACCAAGATTAGTCCTAAGCTAATTAAGATTAAGATTCCTAATCTAAGTGAAGAAAGAAATCCTAATCCTATTATAATTTGAGACATAATTATAACAATATTTTTTCATCGATTGCGTGTGCTTGTGATATCTTTGCGTGGACAGGGAGTGACATTGTGTTCCCTTCCCGAAGTAACCATAATAGAATTAAGTTAGCAGTAGAGTAGCTTTGAGATTCACATTTAATGAACCTAGTCAGTACAAATAAGAAAGGTGGTATAATTACTCGTTTACAAATGTAATCGTGGTGCACAACTTTTAATCGCGATGTATGATTTTGTCTAAATATCACTTTGCACTTATTTTCTGGTCATTATGTGTATTGTAGTGTTTTCGTCCTCAAAAGTGTATTTTTCAAGTTAAAAAAAATAAAAAATAATGTAGCGGTTGAAAATTATTCAAAGTGAAGTGACCCAAAATTCACCCCAAAAATAATAGGATTAATTACAGGTCGGTATACTTTCATGAAATTATAATGAAGTAAATTCCAAAATTGATTCCATCGTCGGATGCTGACACGTGTCAATAAGAAATCTTCACAATATTGAACTAGGATTTTTATTGTTATTAAATACAATCAACGGTTTACACGTGTCAAGCATCCTAAAATTGGAATAACCCTCCCTACCCCTCTTTTTTTTTAAACTGCATAAATGCACTTTTATAAATTTGTTCCAATAATATCCCTTCCTCCGTCTCCTTTCTTCCCCCAATTGCTTTTCAATCTCTCTCTACTTTCTTTCTTTTCATCTCTTTTTATTTTGCTTTCGATTTCTTTTGGAGAATTCCTTTTGCTTTCATTTTTTTTTCGCAATTCAGAACCCTCTCTTGACTACTTTGAAAGTGCATCCGGGAAAGGAATTGGAAAGGTGCTAAAGATTGAGCATACTCCCTATGCGGTGGTCCACCTACTCGATTATGTGGAGAAATTGCTCTTACTATCACGGGGTCAGTATGAAATCTCTAATAGATGGAGGAGAAGAGTAGACAGATTTTTTTTCTGATGGAATGTTTTTTGTCCTTGATTTCAGTTCAAGAGGCCTTTCCCTTAGGTATCCCATCCATTGATTGAACGACGCCCAATTTTGAACGACAATCAAAATTTTGAATAACGTCCAAATTCTTTTATCGACACCTCAAAAAATTTAGTGATGCCCAAAAAAAATTAGCGATGCACAAATTAGGACAGTGGTTCTATGTGTGCGTCTTTCCTTCATTAAGGGTATTTTCGTCGTTTTCTCCCCAAAAAGTGGACTGTAGCAGTTTAAAATAATAATAATGATTTTTTACAATTATAATTCCACCGCATGATACCGATCCGATTATCATCCAAATTAATAGTGCCTTGGCCCATGCCCATATTTCTTTATACAAAGGGTAAATTATAGATAACCTCCCTCAAACTATGCGTTAGGTTTGAATTGTCCCTCTCGACTAAAACCAAAGCAATGTGCACCCTTAACCATCACATTTTCTCTTAGTCAAAAACTTGTGCAAGAGTGTTAATTCCATAAGACGGAGCCCAAAACATGATTAAAAAAAAAGAGGTTGTTGGACCAATTACGAGCATTAGGGACTAATCGTGAGAAACCAATATTGTAGAGGGACCATTTGTGTCATTATCCCTATAATTAATTATATGTGATAGTGAGACTATTAAAAGTATAAAATGATTCTATCATTTGAATTTTATTTTAATTTTTTGTGAAAAGATGCGTGTTTTTGTTTTTGATATGGCAGTTGTGACACACGAAAACTGTGAAAAACGCATTTTAAAAAGGTTAGCATTGAAGATGCCCTATAAACTTGAGGAGCATTATATGTTGCGTCGATAGTATCTAAACCACTTTGTCATATCTACCTTTTATTTCATTTTTAAACAAGATCAAATTATAAGCCCTACTACATGCCATTCTCGAAAAAAACTGAAAAAAGATTATTTGGTAACAAGTATACTTCGCTAACTCTCCGCCATGTCAAATTTCCATCACGAGAAAAAACATAATTTCTCCTCCAATTCTTCTGTGCATCTACATACCCTTCAGAGATATTCAAATTATGAAACATTAATTAGTCCCAATATGTTTAAGATATATATGTTCTAATAATTTTTTTCAAGTACAGTGAAGTTAGGAGTGTAAGTGATTCGGTTTGGTTTGGTTTATGCCAAAACCACAAATCAAACCGCCTCCTAGTGGTTCCAAAAATCTCAAACCGATCCGATCCGAGTAGGACTTGGAACCGAACCACTCGGTTTGGTTCGGTTTTGTGGTTTATATAAATTATTTTTAATGAAATTAACCAACATTAAAAATAACAATAAAAATAAGATTTTAATTTGGAATTAATATCAAAATTAGGAAATAACCTACTAACAACAAATTATCATAAATAAAACAATACAAATTCTGAAATAAGCATAAAAAATTGAAGAAATTATAGTTCTCCAACAATCAAGATTTTGTTTAGTTCCGTATGCGTCTATATTATTATTATTATTATTATTATATATATATATATATAAAATATGAATAAATCAAATGTTCAAAATAGTTAATAAATGTAATATATATATAATATATAATAAATAAATAAAAATATATAGGTTGGTTTGGTTCGGTTCGGTTTGGTTTGGTTCGATACCAAAAATCGTGAATCAAACCGAACGCGTGGTTTTCCAATTTTTGAAACCGAAACGGAACCATTTTCGACCAAAATCGTACCAAACCGACTGATTTGGTTTGGTTAGGTTCGGTGGTTCGGTGATTTGGTGGTTCCGATTTACATCCCTAAGTGAAGTGAAACAAAACCACAATTACGTCTACATAATCTCTTATGATATGCATTGAATAATACGAATTACCTATTCAGCTGAGATTGAAGACATAAAAGCAAAATTACTTCTTCGTCCCTTGACGAGTGTTCGTTTAAGGTTTTCCTAAAATAAAGAAAGTTAAATTTTGGAACATTTTAGTAAAGCATGTTCATGCCCTTTAATGTTCACATATCATATTAGAAGTCCATGATATATGTCAAATGTGAAATTAATAACCTTATACAAAAAGTAGACACTTGTTTAGAGAAGAAAATTTCAAAAATGGACACTATTAGGGATCATGGAGGGAATAGTAATGGAGAAATAATGCATGAAAAATCAACTTCAATTAACTTCTCAAGAATTTGGTACATTTATATAGTTGCACTAATAGTGTGTTTTTCTTTCTTCAAAGAACAGTAATCATAGTATGATAGTATTAATGCAAATAGTAATTGTAACAATTAAAAAAAACAAAGATCATTATTGTTATAATAACTTGTTCTTACCTGTAATAGTTCTTTATCCGGTTAGGTTCACAACTATTTTCACATAAAGTCAGTCTTTCAAGTCATCTATGAAGCGGAAAAAGGCATGCCTACCACGATGATTGAGAAGTAAAGCACCACATATTCCCCAAAATCCAGTGACAAAACCTACAGCCATACCAATATATAGCCATTTCTCGTACTCATCGTTGTCTTCTCTGTTATCATCATCGTTGTCTTCGGGGCATTTTGGTGTAAGTGGAGGCCCACAAAGTCCAACATTCCCCATATAACTTGTAGCGTTAAAGCTTTGGAGTTGAGTGCCTGATGGTATCTTGCTAGAAAAATTATTATACGAGATGTCTAGATGACTTAAAAAATGTAGCTCAGACAAGCTAGGAGGTAGTTTACCAAATAGTCTATTTCTTGAAAAATCAAGAAACATCAGCGACTTCAGTCGACCAATCTGTTGAGGAATTTTGCCATGCAATGCATTTCTTGATAAGTTCAATGCAAGCAGTTCAACTAGCTCTGTTATTTCACTTGGAATATCACCGGTCAACTTATTGCTCGAAAGATCAATGCACTTCAACCATCTAAGACTCTTTTCGAATTCGAGCTCTCTTCCTTGCCATCCTATCGTCGAACGGTCACCGTAGCTAGCATAAACATTGATAATGATAATCACCGTAGTTGGAATATGGTCATAATTGATTACCGTGAGTCCTTTCTGAACCATGGCTTTGAGATTATTTACACATGGAGGAATGGTTCCAGATAAGTCGTTCATAGAAAGGTCTAGGACTTGAAGAGCCGTTAAACAACATAAATTTGAAGGGATGGTCCCAAAAAAATTATTTGATCGTAGGCTAAGAAAGTATAAATATGACATGTTTCCCCCTAGCCATGCAGGTACATTTCTAGATAACTTGTTTATTCCAACATCCAAGAATATCAACCGTGTGCAATTTGATAAGGACATGGTTCTCCGGAGAAGTTTTTATTGTACAAATATAATGTCTCCAAGTTAGATAAAATTCCCATAGAGGAAGGAATTTTACCAGAAAGTTTATTGTGTGCTAAATAAAGAACAACTAATTTATGTAGTTTTCCTAAACAATCAGGAATTCCCTCCGTTAGAAAGTTGTTTGTGAGGTCAAGAAAGGATAAGGCTGCTTCACTTAGTTGACATAAGAAAGAAAGTGTTCCTGAGAACTTATTCTTAGAAAGATTTAATGATGTCAAACTTGAAGGCAATAGGGGGATTGGGCCCTGATCAAAATTGTTTGAACTCAAATCAATATCGGGAAACTTGGCAAATTTTGATGATAAATCTGGTAATGTGCCTCCAATACTGTTAGAAGATAAATTCAAATATGTGCAACTTCCGGTGAGGTCCTAAAACCATATCAGAATATTATCTGAAATTTGATTGTTGGAAATATCAAGATAGGAAAAGCGTTGTTGAGTTTGAATCCACTGTGGGAAATAAGGGCCTAGATTGCAAGACCTCAATTTTATACTTTCTAACTGAAAAGGGGGAAACCAATGAGGGCATATTTGGAAATACAAAGGGTTGAAGGACAAGTCCAAATAGCTTAGATGCGAGAGATTTGACAAGTGAGCTTCTGTGACAACACCACTGATAGAGTTGGAAGAAAGATCCAAATGTTCTAAGTTTGATATTTCCCCCAAGTTTTTGGTCAAAGATTCGTTCAACTTATTTTTGTAAAGGGGTAAAAGTTTCAAGGAAGAAAATCTGATGATGCCATGAGGTAATGGCCCAAAAAGTTTTTTACGATCAACAAACAACGACTCTAATTTAGCCCAGACAAGTTGTCGAAAAAGTCTGAAAGGTTTCCACTCAAACTGTTGTCATTAAGAGACAGTACTTACAAACTGCACAAATTTCTGAATGATTTTGGTATCATGCCTTCTAGAAGATTAGAATAGAGATTAAGATGCGTGAGAGAAGGCATATGATTCCCAAAAGAATCTGGAATTAGACCATTGAGCATGTTATGTCGAAGAGTAAGATCAACAAGGCTGTTGCTCAAGTTGAACAACCAAGAATACATGGATGATGTGAAATTGTTAGAGGAGAGGTCATGTACGTATTTCGATCGAAGTGGAAGAGTTTATAAAAGAAAGAGAAGGAGACACGACAATTGAGAGCTGACATTGTCTCAAATTCACGTCATAAAGAGAAGGGAGGCTCTTGATTATGTCTACCCAATTAGTTGTTGTACTAAGGTTAACACCAGACATGTAGAGGTATGTCAAGGAAGATAAATGAGAAAACCACTCAAGGTTCTCAACGGATAAGTTTCTGCCATTAGAACTGGACAGTGAAAGATAATTCAAGCTAGAGAGGTTTCCAAGTTGAGAAGGAATAATTCCATCAAAGTTAGAGTAAGAAAGATCAAGATACTCTAATTTGATGATTGAGCCTGTTGTGTTTTTATACCATTTCCCAATACAAAACAGGAGCAAACTTAACCTAACAATCCTATGTAAACAAAGCAGATGTATTTATCTAGGATGGCAATTGAGTTCCTAGTCTAACTCAATAATCCTTCCTGCAAAGACAATGTTAGAAACCAAAGAAATACGTAATAAAAAATATTCAAGATATCGGTTCATCTATCGTAAACAAACGTAAGTAATCGAGTATCCTTGGCGAAGCCTCACTTGATCCGCCTAGGGCTTATGGTTGCCTAGGCTCGGATCCCCACCGCCTATACACAAAGTATAGCAGTCAACCCAAGAGTTCACTACCGAAGGGACAATGTTCCAAGGATTTCACCCAACTCGTGTATACCACCCACCTTCCAACAAGAAATCCCACAACCCGAAAACCCCTCACGTAACTCTCAATCACAAGAATCTCAAGCTCACACACACAAAGTGTATACCCAATGTATCGGCTCAAGAACAGAGACGCAAAGAGAGAGAGAGAGAGAGAGAGAGATATGGCACTGTGATGTTTTTGGTTGTTCACCCAACAACCAAAAACTGATTCAAGGTTCCTGCTTCTTCACACAAAGGCGGCAGACCAAGGAGTATATAAAGTGCTCAAGGGACCAATCAATCACCGAAATTTTCGGCCCAAGGAATGGAAGGCACGGCTGAATGGAGAAAGAAAGGAAGGAGCTGAAGTTATATTAGGAAATCAATGATTCTCCCTAATTAACAATCCATCGTACCGAAAGTCAAAGGGTGAAGGTAAGTGGGTTTGGGTTTCTTGGGTCTTGTCGGTCTGGGTTGGAAGTGGGCCGCCTGCTTAGGGGCCTTGCCTACACTTACAATCTCCACCTTGGAACAAGTATCGGACCATCACTTTGAACTCAAGGACACAAGTGGGGTGCATCATAGCCTATACACGGAACTTGTTCCAACACAAAGTAAGAAACAAGAACACCAGAAAGCAAACACAAAGTAAGCATCAAATCTAACTCATTCTAACACAAAGTAAGAAGAAGAGAGACACCACAACAAACACAAAGTAAGTCGAGGATTTTCCATGGCGATAACAACAATCCACACATATCATATATCATAACAAGAGAACTCACAACAAGGGTTGCTCCACCATATTTGGAGCGGGAGGGGAAAGTTCATTTAAGCAAGGAAACTCATTCTCATTAAAGACAATATCTCTACTAATGATTGTTTCAAAACCCGGTTCCTCTTTTAACCATAATTTATAACCTTTCTCACCCTCGCGCACTTAAGAAGACATACCTAACCAGCCTCGGTTCAAAAGTGTTGTTCTCTCGATGAATATAAGACAACCGAAAACTATAAAATTTTGAAAAACAACTTCTCCACCTGGAAAACACACTCAGACATCTCCCATTAGGCGGGATAGGAGACCTATTAATGACATAGGCGGCACACACAACCCGCCTCTCCCCAAAACACATTTGGAAAGACCCGACGTGGCAAGCATGACCCTCAGCACGCCATAGCAAAGTCCGAATCATACGCACAACAACCTCATTCCGATGAGGGCTACAAGGGATAGATTTTTGATGGTCAATCCCACTATCTCGGCAAGAAAAGTCTCTCAAACTCACAGCTTGCAAAACTCCAACCCACTATCCGCTCTAAGCCTTTAATTTTCATACCGGTTTGATTTTCAATCAAAATCTTCCAAGTTCTAAATTTTTCAAAAACTTCAGCTTTCTTTCAATAAAACTATCCGCACTTTGCGTGAGAAGTCATCAACGATAGACGTAAAGAACCTATTCCCACCATGAGTGGGTAACAAAGGACCCGATGCATCCACATGGATCAACTCAGGAATTTTTTATAGAGTATTTCTCTAGGAGGGAAGTGGAAAACTAAACCTATGATGTCCAAGGCTTTTATTCATCAAATTTGTTTTATCACTCTTAACAACATTTGCATGATTCTCAATAAAAGACACAGAGCAAAGATCACACACATACATGTTTCTCAAGCGTTTCCAACTTTGAAAATTACCAAGTTATCTTTTAGAATTTTCATCTAACCCCTTCCCCATCTACCCTCTAACCCATCATCTTCCAATGATGCACACCAGATCGATTATTACACAAATCAGCACGTGTCTAACATTTTCAAAGTCAAATTATACCCGAATCAAATTTCAAGCACACATTGCCAATTCCGGCAATTTTACAATTCTTACCATTAGCAAGGAAAAGCATTCTAGTTTCCACATCTTTATGAAGAAAAAACATTTTTTAAAGGTGTCATG
>JABEVN020004484.1:0-13136 GCA_013146195.2 Codonopsis lanceolata | reverse complement strand
TAGGTAATCGCATTAATGTATGGATTCTTGTTTAGTCTATATATATAAGACTATGCTATATATAGAGTTGTGGTTTGTGTGTGTTATATATAAAGGTCATGCAGTATGTATATTTATGAAGCATGAATAGATTGTTTATTGATACTTATCGGTTTGGTATGATGTTTGTATATTCTATAAGGATATGTTTTATGTAATGAGTAATATTATACTATATTGTTCTTAAGGGTTATTATGCGAGTAAGTATACTAGTATGATACCATGATTTTATATATGCTTGTGCATTATGCCATGCCCGACATGATATGCCATACTATTGCATTTGGTAACTTCTTGGGTCATTATGACTCACTCCGTGTTTGTTTTCCTTTGTGCGGTGATCCCGTTAGCCCTTAGACTTGCCTTAAAATTCTCCTTTCATTGCTTTCGTTCAATTGCGAGGTCATTCGTCGTTCGGTTGCACGTTGCACCTCTTTAGGTTCGCTCCGAGTTGTTTCGGGAGTTGTTTCGGGGTTGTTTGTGAGTGTTCTAAGGAGTTCTAGACCTACTTTGGATGAGGTTTGAACCTTGTTAGGTTTGGTTGAGTGTTTGGGGGTCTTTTAGGTTGAATTTTGAGCCATTTCGAGTGCAATCGGGCTTGCCCTCGCAAGGTGGAATGGCCTTGCCCCGCAAGGTCAATGGAAGAAGTCACCCTAGAGGTTACGGAGGCTTGCGGTCGCAAGCTATAGGACCTTGCGATTGCAAGGTGCCCAGATCTGTTTTGCCCTGTTACTGTGTTTTGACGAAATGCCTATCCTACCCTCATCAAACCCCTGCAAACCCATCTAACCTCCCATACTTAGCCCTAAACATGTCCTAACATTAGTTGGAAGTTAATTAAGGTTAGATTAGTGATTAATTAATCCTAATCTCTACTAATTGCACCAAGGAATTCCCTATTTTGCCCTCTTGGTTTGTGGAGGTATAAAAGCTCAAACCCTTTACAATTTTCAGAAAATCCTTTCATTTCTTTCTTCTTCCATCGTATTAGAGAGAGAGAGTCCATGGGAGATTTTGAGCCCTAGCCTTCTTCTCTCTTCGATCCAAGGCGATCCAACCACCCATTGCCTTCAAACTTGAATCTTGAAGCCCTGGTAGAACAAGTTCACCGATCGATTGCGTTCTCTTGAGTTTCACTCAAGCTAGGTAAGTTACTTCCTTTTTATTTTGTTTCAAGGAAAACAACTTATATAAAGCAAGCTATTTGTGGGCAATGAACACTTGTTATGCTTTGTATGCCCAATTTGGGTATTTTTGGAAGTATAAACTTGTTAGGAGCATTTGTAGAATGACTTCTATGATTGTTGAATATGTGATTACTCTTCATTTTGTGTTTCTAGGCCTATGAGCATGTTAGAAACCATGACTATATGTTACTTGGATTTATTGTGGAAGAATGCCTATGAATGGGGCTTTGGATATATGAACTCACTAGAAATTATGAGTAGGAACATTTAATTGAAATAATGTGATTTAAGAAATGGGTTTTGATTTATGTTGGGTTTTGTTGTGAATTTTAGGGCTTGAGAATTAAGCCCGAATTATTGGATATATTGTTGTTAAATAAAGTGGGTATAAATGTTGAAATTGATGAAGTGCGTAAATGATGAAACTTAGCATTTAGACTCAACGGAGTCTTAATAAGTTCAATAATGTGTTAATGAACTCGGGTTGAAGTCCTCGACATTTGGGTTTTGATTGACTATGATTATAATGAGTTCTTGGATTTTTAGGCTTGGGAAACAAGCCGGATTATTTGGAGAATTATTATAAACTTGAATGATGTGTTAGTTTTGGGATTTATGAAATGTGTATTTAATGAAATGCGATATTAAGACTCAATGGAGTCATTTTAGGTTCAATAAGATGTTAGTGAGCCTTAGGTTGAAATCCTCGATGTTCGGGTTTGGTTGGTTTTGATTGTGAGTACCAGAGCATCTCGGTGTGTCCCATTTGACACCCATGATATAGAAGCTTATTGGGAATTTATTTAGAGCGTGCTCGTAGAGCACGGAGCATTAGAGACCAATCAATGATCTCGTGTATCCTTAAGAAATGATTATTGAATGAGATTTCTTTTAGGAAATTCAGATGAACGTACATGGAAAACTGGCGGGTCTTGGACTACGGTGTAGTCTTGTCATTCATGAGAATGGTTTTGAGGATGTCGATTATGTTCGACGGTTGGGACTATGGTTGAGTCCGGTATGCCTTTATGTATAAGCTTAAATGCTAAGCCTTGTTTGTGATTGTTCTTAGACTAAAATAATACACTACAAAAAAACAGGGCAACTGAAACAGATTTTTCGGTTGCAATTCAAGAAAATCGGTTTCAAATTGATGTTTGCAACGGAAAATGTCCGTAACAAAGTCCATAGCAATAAGCCTCGTCCCAAAATTGTGCAACCACTTTCTTGCGGTTGCAAAAACCTTGCAACGGAAAAAAGTAGTTGTAGTTTCGGTTGCGATGTGTTTCCTAGGACTTTTTTTTATATCCGTTGCAAACAACAACTGATTTATTTTTGTTTCTAATTTGCAACTGGTTTTTTCTGTTTCAAATTTGTTACACATATAACTAAACTAGCAACTGAATTTTTCAATTTTTAGTAGGCAACCTAATTTGCAACTGGTTTTTCTGTTTCAAATTTGTTACACATAGAATTAAACTAGCAACTAAATTTTTCAGTTTCAAGTAAGCAACCTAATTTGCAACAAGTTTTTCTGTTTCAAATTTGTTACACATAGAACTAAAGTAACAACTGAATTTTTTAGTTTCAAATATGCAACCTAATTTGCAACTGGTTTTCTGTTTCAAATTTGTTACACATGGAACTAAACTAGCAACTGAATTTTTCAGTATCAAGTATGCAACCTAATGTTTCTGTTGCAAAAGTCCGTTGTTGGTTTGTAACTAAATTTTTTTTAAAAAAGAAAAAACTTGCAACGAAAAATTCTGTTGCAGAAGATTATTTTTGAAAATAAAATATTACTAATATTATGTCTATAAATATTTCTCAATAGTACCTGATTGAACATTTCACTTAAAATATCTTAAATCAAACAATTAAAGTCAACAAAGCTTCAAACATTATATTCAAAATGAATTGACAAACTGTCATACTAAACTGTTAAACTATATAGAATTGTCAAATTGTCATACTTTAAACTACATAAGAGCTTGTGGACGATGCTCGGAGCCTCTTAAGTCCTCGAATTGAGCATCTCTTGAAATTGCAACTGGAAATCATTTTTCATTTGCTCAAATTTAGCCTCATATGCGGATTATAATTGTGTTGTGACTTCATCCACGAAAGAAAATTAGACCAGCTCAGACATCTAAAAGAAAAACATATTTCAGTGCTCCATAGTAATAATATATTAAGCACATAAAAATTCCAATGTTTGAAACATATATATTACCTTCATGCAGTTAATTTTAAAACTATTTGAGGCAGACTTTTTGCTCCATGAAGCCGAGTTTTCGGTGGCAGTTTACGTGCCATTTGACTTTAAGCCCAAAGCTTGATCCGACAACAGAAGATGTGAAGGCTGCTGCGGACATTTTAAGATGCTCGGTTTGGAGAGTGAAATTGGTAAAAGAAATAGAGAATAAGAAAGGAAGTGGTTCAACAAGTGATTAGTAGTTTAGAATTGAATAGGATAGAAATGGTTAAATAAAAAGACAAAGAGTGACGTCTAGTTGGTTAGGTGAGGTAAGAATTGTTAGGGGTGAAGGGGTATGGAAAGATGGTGGGTATGACATGGTGGTGGTGAGGAGAGTTTTTAGGCATTGAAGCTTGGGTTTCATCATAATCTCCTACTTTGTACTCTTCGACTCTTGAAACACATGCCACTTGATCTGCTTGTTCCCATAAATCTCCCATAGCCATGAATCGAAGAAACCTCTTGGGTTTGAAATGTACTAAATGGTTGTGCTTGAATGTGGAGTAACAATGAAGTCTCGAGAGCAAACCAAATGAACTCCATATATTGTTTTGCTAGAGCTCAAAAGTTGGACTACTTGACATTATTATGAAAAAGACTCAAATCTAGAAAAATGAATCAGTGATAAAAGTGCAAGAGTTAATAATTCCTTTTACGGATGGGTGAATTCAAATCGGTTAAAACTTAAGGGTAGTACGCCTTTGAGGAATCCAAGTATCATGTCTTGTCGGGTAGTTCCATTTTAGTCAAACAACAAAAACCCCAACGCTTACTTCTTTCAATCGTTTAAAAGACTAAGGCGTGATAAGAGAAAATTTGAGAAACGAAACTAACTAGGGTAAATGGAAATAAAACCAATCCATTCAAACAAGTGAGTGACAAATAACGAAAAGACTTTATTTTCCAACAATCAAAAGCAACCCATAAGATTAGTTCGGATAGAAATCAAATCCATTTTTAAAATTGAGTACTTGCTTTTAGGACCACGATTATGGTCTTTTCCCTACAGATTATAGATAAATTCCACACCATTTAATTAGTCCATACATTCTCATGAAATTGCAGAGTTGTATGTTAGTTTAAGGAAACTTTATGATGTTAGGTAGGTACTAGGTAGGGTTAAAACTTATAAAACTCAACAAAGATCAACGACGAGGCTGAAGTTTATGATTTTCCTTTTCATATATTTTCCAAGTGCAACAAGCGATAATAACATTGCACTTGGTCTTACCCCAAAAACATGTAATCGGCTCAAAAACCAACACTAACTAACCTTATTCTCCAACATCCGGCTTAGCCTCCTCTTCTCCTCTAGGTCTCGGCATGGCCGCTTATCTCAACCTCTTGCTGGAAAGTTAAACCAGCACAACCATTCAGTACATTTCACAATACACCAGCTAAAGTGATACAAAAGGTTTCATCATAATACACCAGCTAAATCTCCTACTTTGTACTCTTCCAGCACAACCTCTTACCTCTTGGGTTTCATCATAAATTCATAATCTCCTACTTTTACGCAACTAAAGCCATGAAAAGGCCTAGGAGAGCTGCATTAGAGGCTTGTTCCCATAAATCTCCCATAGCGGCGGCTAAGGAGGAGCAACCTTGCTTTGCCACTCGATCAAGAAGAAACTCTTCCCTTGCTCGATCGAACAAACTTTTGTTCCACTCACTCCATCGAGAAAAGAAGGAAGTCTCAACATAGCTAGAATCACAATTTCCTGCTACGCAAAGATCATTGGATCACTTAGGAAGCTTTGTCCATAGAGCTCGGCTATAGCTCATAACACATAACTAAAGCAAACCTTTACTATCCATTTGTCTCTTCTAAATAATCATCCAACTTTATAGAGTGTCAATAGATACAAATAATGTTTTGTTTAACGAAGCGGGGCTTGATTGAGTGCCTAACTCACGAGGAGAAGATATATAATTACAATACGAGAAGCGGCGGTTGCCACTTTGTAAACTTTTGTACAACATGCTTGGGGAAGTCACGTAAACCCTTCAACTCATCGACATGTAAATGTGCGTGTGCGGAGATATGTTCAGCGAAGAACGAATGAATTGGTTGAATCAGCGGCGAGAGATGTTATATGGTCCGATTCATGCGATACATATTGACCCGACAAAGGAATAGGCTGCAATGGAATGATTTGAAGTTGGATATTCTCTCATCTGTTTTTATTGTTTTCGATTTTGAGCATCAATGTTAATTTTTTCCATGGCATAACGTCCCTAGTTATACGGTCTTATATGAAATTCAGTTAGAGAAGTACAAAAACTACGATTTTGGAAGGTGCGAGAGTTTCTTCTTGTGGACAGCCATGCCTTCCGTTGGCGGTCGGACATTCCGTGGTCAAAAGTACGGTGAAGATATCTTGCCCCAAGTGTGAAGATATTTACTACCCTCGATCCAAGTACCAAGGCAATATCCTTTGTATGGGTTGGTGCCACTGGCTACTTGTTTATTCATTGCTTTAGAATGGCTTTCTTATCTTCAGATTTATTTTAATTTATTTGGAAAGGTTTTCTTAAAGCTTTTATCATGTCCCTTGTTTTTAACTCATAAGAAGTTTGATTGGAAATCTGTGGCCTATATATTTGTGGTTTTGTGAATTGAGTAGCACTACGGCATGTGGTCGTTAGACTCCTCTCATAAGTCATAAGTAATCAGGTAACTTGAGTTTTTTTTTTCATGTGGATATGTTTATATGGCTGTACCTACTCAACTTGACTCAATGCAGTCCCTATTGCTTGAGTAGGCTTGCATGAATCGTTAACCATTGTATAAAGAACGATTCTATCCCTGATGGATAATCAGACTTCCCAATAGCAATCAGAGGATGTTTGGTCTAATCCAAATTGGCCAAAACGTCTAGACAAGAACTTGTTGATTTGTTGATTGAGGAAATGAGAAACATAGGGATGATGAGAAAAAAATAAAGCTTAGTTACCTCATCCCTGTTGACGAGTTAGAAGGTAGGACAAAGAATAATAAGTCAGACTTAAGCTTAAGAATACCCAATATTATCAAAGAAAAAATCAGCCTTGCTATTTGAGTCCAGAAAAACAAACTTGGTTAAGTCCTACACCATTCGTATTACAGCTCCTTCATGATGTAGTGTTACCTCAACATCATTTTATTCATAACAATCTAGCAATGGTTGGTCAAAGAATGAAGAGAATGGACAAAATTTTCTGTTAACGGTTCCTGATTTTGGTCTACTTTGATTGCAGAACTGTTTCGTTCTAGGAACCAAAAAATTACAAGACTTGTATGGTTGGAAAGATCTAGAAGTCTACTTTCCAATCCAAAAAACGGTTCCTGATTTGGGGATCTCTAGAGAAAGTTCTGGCCATTTTACCAAGACGTGTCATAGTTAGCTGTTCTGTCCTAGTTATCTGTTTTCTATAAGATTAACTTGTCTTGAAGCCTCGTTTTGACTTTCCTTTCGTATTACAGCTCCCTTCATGATGTAGTGTTACCTCAACATCATTTTATTCATAACAATCTAGCAATGGTTGGTCAAAGAATGAAGAGAATGGACAAAATTTTCTGTTAACGGTTCCTGATTTTGGTCTACTTTGATTGCAGAACTGTTTCATTCTAGGAACCAAAAAATTACAAGACTTGTATGGTTGGAAAGATCTAGAAGTCTACTTTCCAGTCCAAAAACGGTTCCTGATTTGGGGATTCTAGAGAAAGTTCTCGCCATTTTACCAAGACATGTCACGCTTAGTTGTTCTGTCCTAATTATCTGCCTCCATAATTTTTACGAGTTTGGGCTTGAAATTTCTGCTCCCTTTGTGAAATTCAAAGAGAAAATAAGAGATGTCGTCAAGGCCTGAGCTACAAGCACCTCCCCGAGATATTCTACGATGACGTTGAAGCTCGCAAGTACACTTCTTCTTCTCGCATTGTCGAATTCAGTAAATTTTAAAGAGCTTTAGAACTTCTTGCATTTCTGATGATGGAGTCCCTAAATTGCTACTCGACATTGGTTGCAGATCTCGACTTAGTGGTGAGACCTTATCCAAACATGGACACTAGTGGATTGGTCTTGATATATCCCACCAATGCTTATATTGCATTGGAGCGAGAGGCTGAAAGTGATCTTATACCTGGTGACATGGTTCTCCCATTTTCCTACACAACCGAACTTACTACGATTGCCAATGCGCTTCCATACCTTACCAAACTATCTATATATACTTTATAAAAAAACAAAACCTCATGACGAAACCAAATATGTGGTCCTTCTAAGGGTGGGACAACCTGCCTCTTCCTTTCTCTTTTTTTTCTCTCTGCTTCCTTTTCACGTAAGATTACAAAGCCTAGGCTGTGACCATGAAGGGTAGACAAGTAACTTCATTAGTTTGACGTTGGAGAAGCCCATTCAAATTACTAGCAGGGCACTCAGGGCACTCGTAGCAGTACCCAGCCCTTCCACATCCAAAGAAACCGGATTCCAACATGGCAAATGGAGGCTTCTGATTTTTTTGAACTGCACTGCAGGCGACAATCCCGGGCTCGACCATGTAACCACCGCAGTTGGTGTTCTTTATACCCTTGTTCTTGAGCCATTTATCATGCCTTAGCAGAGCTTCACTAAGAGCAACTCCTGTAATATTTACTCACGTGTGGTTCTTATTTACCTTTTACTCCATTATTGTGGTGTCAAACTCGTTGAAATTAGGACAGCTTTTAATAGGTACGTACCATAGAGAAACAGTTTGGTGGCATTTCCTTGTCAATAAGTTTGGTGGCATTTCCTTGCAAAGTGCTACTAATGCAAACCCCCATCACCACAACATCAGCGACCGAAAATTACCATATATTTACACCATTTTAACTGTGGTTTTGGTTTGTATCGTAGATGGGAGAAGCTACCATCATCACCACATTGTGGTATCTTGTAATTTTTTTTCCTTGTTTTTGTAGATACATGGCACATAATCACCATATTATGGATCTCTATGTTCTAAAACCACCTTTGAAAGTTCTAAAACCACCTTTCAAAGTGAAGACAAGGAGTGAAGACAAGGAGTGAAGGTCAGGTGGGTATGTGGACCTGCTTGAGGGAGCAAACAACCCATTACTACTGCCGTTAAGGAGTTTGGGAATTTGATTATGGATAACTTCCTATATGCTAAAACATGTTACATTATGGTTCGATTTTATTGTAGTGAAAGTAATTGTTTGGGACTCCAGCATGGTATCCTTTATGGTTAAGTTGTGGTTCCTTTTACGTTGAAGGAAAAAAGGGAAAACGGTTTTTGGTTGTCGGTAATGGGAGAAGACAATCGGCTTGGGGTCGTTTTTAGCTCAAAGGAGAGCCGATGCAAGTGGTAAATGGCAAGGCTAGGAAATGGAAGCTCGCTCATATGCAACAACGCCAAGAACAATGGCTCGACTTCACACGTGGAAAGGGTGGTTTAAAAACCAAGCTACTTGTTTTACAAGGCATTTTGAAGATACCAAGCTGATGTAATGGTTACATCTTGTTACCTTATTCATAAAGCACAACAAAAAAGGGAGTTGAATAGCTAGATGATGGGGTTCCCTGACAACAAGAAATTCAAACTTCCGATGGCACAAGCTCATGCATTGGGTTGCAAGATGGAATGGACAGATTATAAAGGGAAACAAAAGTGAAGGAAGAAAAGGGTGCACGCTTGAACCTGTCCAAGATGGAGATCATGAGATGGGGACTGCTGTAAAACAGAATGGTGGAGATGTCTTGTAACGCCCCATAATCTTGCATGTGCATCGTATGCTTGTCTTCTTGATTTCTTGTTGATTGTGAGCATGTTTACCTAGTTTATAAATGTTTTAGAATCATTCTTAAATCATTCTTGAAGTTCTAACATGTCTCGTAATCGCCGGTTCGATCGCTTTGATTTTGGCCTTAGCGATTCCCCTCTGTTGTCAGATTTGCTTCTATTTCGGCCGTGGTGTAGTGTTCGTCGAGTTCTTGGCTTTATATTCAGGTCTTAAACCATGTTGAAACAAGTCTTTCATGTCCAAGTTATCCTAGTTTGAATGGTGTTTGATTGGAGTTTGATTCGTTAACCATCTCGTCCGCGTGGTTCGCGCCTTGTTCTATCTTGTTCCGTTGTTGTTCTGGGTGAGTTCCGACTGCTTTTGAGTAGGGTTAGACCTAGAATGATTGCCCATAAGTTTGGGATCATTTAGGACAAGTTTAGACCAAGTTTTAGAGGTTCCCTGAGCCGAGGCGCCCGCCTGGGACCTCATGAGGCGCCCGCCTCAACTGCAGTGGAGCAATTTCAAATGAGCTGAACTTGGAGAAGGCCTCAAGTGAATGAGGCGCCCGCTGGCATCATTGAGGCGCCCGCCTCAACCCCTCGGATATGGAATTACGGATTTTCCCCTGCTTTGAGTCAGGACGTGAAATGCCTATCCTACCCTCATTAAACCCCTCTAAACCCTTCCTAACCACCCATACTTAGTCCTAATCATGTCCTAACACTAATTAGAAGTTAATCTAGGTTGATTAGTGTTTGTTAACCCCTAATTTCTACTAATTGCACTTGAGAAATTCCTCTTGTACCCTTCTCTTGTTGGAAGTATAAATACCAAGCCTTGGCCAAATTTTCAGTAAATCTCTCATTTGTTCATCCTCTTCTTACACCTTAGAGAGAGAGTGAGTTGGGGGCTTGAGTTTTGAGCACTAGTTCATCTTCTTCCTTCGATCTACAAAGATTCCACCGCTCGATTGCCGCCAAACTTGGATTCTTGACTGCAAGCGACGAGAGGAACGACTTCACCGTTTAGATTTTGATTCTCTTGAGTTTTCACTCAAGCTAGGTAAGTTACTCTTCTTCTTTTTAGTTCTCATTGACCCTAAGGAAACAAAGTTTATGATGTATGAGGTCAATGAGGACACATAATTGCTTCCTATGCTTTCCAATTGAATTTTAAATGTATGATTTTGCTAGGAGCATGTCTAGGTGGGTTTCTTGCCTTGGGAAGTTTATATTGCTTTTTCAACATGTCTAATTGAGGTCTTGAAAATGTTAGAAACATGTAGTATATTTGTTGATGAAAGTGATATTATTTGGGAATGCCCTAAATTATACCAATGTGATATGTGTGAAAATCGTTATGTGTTGTATCCTTCATATTGGACTATATAAGGGACATGAAATACATTGAAATGTTTTAAGTGAATTTACATCCTTGTTGAACTTAGAAGTGACCTAAGTTGGGTTATGAAGCATATAGCTTCAATTTCCCCAAAATTGGGAATTTAGAGAAAAGACTCAACGGAGTCGACTCTAGGGAAGAATTGAACATGTTAAACTCTAATTTCAATCCCTACGAAGTTTGAACACCGTTTGATTTAGTTTACTCAAGTATGAGCTTGGTTTAATTGTTTATAACAAGTTGTTATGAAAGGTTGGTGTTTGTGCAATTTATTGCCTTGATATGTTTTATGGTAGAGATTCATACCCTACTTGGTTGGTCAAGTTCGCTCTTGTCGAATTCGATCCTTGATTGGTTTAAGTCAAGTAAATATCTACTTGTGCATCACATTGAGTCCAGCTGGCATTATTTGGTTTGTTTATTGTCGTGGTGGGACGATGCACGCCTTCACGAATTATGAGATTCGTGCTCGCTATGGATCGCCGCACCTGACCTCACACACACCTCCATCATGGCCGAATGGGAAGTAGCCCCTTCTACGTATCAATAAGTGCCGCATTGGCTTGCTATCTAGATCGAGTGGTACTTTGATGAAAGTCGATGCAATCACATAGCATCGATGTTGCACGATAAAGTATAATAAAGTTTATTGCAGAGCTACTTGCTGCCGACTATCATATCCTACTTGTATGATTTACTTTACGCACTTATGTGAATAAGGTGCTAAGTGTTAAATGATGATTATGTGCCATAACTGTGATAAATGTCATGCTATAACATGAACATGCATATTTTAGTAACTTACTAAGTCTTTCGACTTACCCTATTTGTTTGCTTTGTTTTCCTTAGATCAAAGCCGAGGAGACGCCCCACGCTAGACTCGCTTATCCGCTTGGTCGCTTAGAGCAAGGTTGTTCTTTTGACTTTCATTAGTTAATCTTTTATTTTGGAAAGGATCGTTGAAGCAAGTCATGTAGACTTGGCTTGGGATTTGTTGTTGTAGTAACTTAAATACTTGATACTTGTAATCTTTTGGTATGCCGACTTATATGTCGTGCCTGTTTATATGTTGATGGTTCATCACAGTTTCTTCCGCTAAAGCTTGTTTAAAGTATTATTGTTGTTGTTGTCTCCGGCATGTCAGTGGCCGTTGAGGTTTTATAAGCATGTGTTAATTGTAGGAGTAGTTGTTGTTCTGCTGTAACGCCGCCGATGACTTGTTTAATTTGTTGTTTTTCGCCAAGTGTCGAGTTGTTATTCGTATGCAATGTTGCGCCACATGAATTTTGAAAACCTACTTGCACATGCTTGTGTGTTTAACTTGATTATTTGACGGCGCGATTCTGGATCTCGATTGGGTCCTGCCCGTGGGTCGTCACAGCTTGGTATCGAGCTATAGGGTTAGTCATCGCCAGATAGGTTCCATGGCCTGTGGGTTGGTTATTTGTGTGATGATTCTAACGCCGAGTGAATTCTTGTAGGGTTCATGGATAACCATAGAATGGAAATGGCCATGTAGAGGTAGGCCCAGAGAGGTCCCACGAACCGGAAGTTGAGGTACCGCAGTAATCCGGCAGGTCCAGATATGGCAATTACACCGTAGGTTGATGGCGCGGGCAATTGGGCAGCCAGGAGGTCAAGCCGGTTTGGAGCACCACCACCACCTCGACAGAGGAAGTTGCACCACCACCGAGACCGAGGATCGACACCACTCTCCTAGAGATTCCTTAAGTTGAAGCCTAGTGCATTTCTTGGGAGCCAAACCCTGTGGAGGCCGAAGCTGGATGGAAGAGATGATCAAAATATTATCTATGTGGAGGTGTACCGATGAAGAGAGAGTCGCTAGCGACGTTTAAGTTTAAGTGGAGCCGAACATTGGTGGAATGTGTTGAAGGAAAGTTGGGAGATGCACAAGTCCCTATCACTTGGGCTAATTTTCAAAGGGAATTTAAGAATGAATATAACTGATGTGGTTCGCAATCAAAGGGAGAAAGAATTTATAATCTTGAGCAAGGTACTGTACCATGACTGGGCAAGTATTCCGCGGTTCACCGAAGCTGAGCCGTTATTGCACGTGATTTGATTCCTACTGCTACCTAAGCACGGACGACAAGGTATAAGTTTGTTAAAGGATTGAGGACTGAATTTAGGGCGTATTCTAGCACTTAAGCTCACCGATTATTCGCTGCAGCTTGATAGAGCTTACGAGGTTGAGCAAGATATCGAGGAGCACCGAGTCAAGAGTAATTCTAGTAATGCACCATGCATTACCGTAACACTAATCGTGGGAATAATTCAGGCAGCGTATGATACCAAGGAAACCGATAGAGAGGTGGAGGCCATGCAGGCCAATGAATGTGAGGCAACAACACTTCTTCTACCGTAAGCAGCAAGGTCTGTGAATGAGGCTATGATTTGTTCATGCTCTCGCCGTAACCGCACAAATCGATAGGTGCCGGGGAAAATCGAAAGTGCCATTAT
>JABEVN020004483.1:0-13141 GCA_013146195.2 Codonopsis lanceolata | reverse complement strand
TGTTTGGGAAAGGATATGGAGGATAGGATGGGTAGGGTTGACATTTGAGTAGTAGGGAGTTGGTGAAGGGTTAGGATTTGGAGTGATGCGGTGTTTGGTGGATTAGTGTTTGGTGAGGGTTTGGGTTTGGAGGCATATGTGAGGTTGATGCTTCTTGTGGGGCCTAGGGGAAGAGATTACCTCGCCACTTTGGATTTCAAGCTTTGTATCAGATTAGCCATTTGGCTCATTATACGATCAGTAGTCGCACCCAAATTTTGGTCTAGCCATTCTTTGCATTGCTAGAGTTGACATGCAGGAACCCCAGCATGTCTGTACCCATAAGACTGCTGCTTTTCATTTGCCATACTTTCTAGATCTGTACCTACGAGCTGTTTACGCCTTATCGATACATTTACGATGCTTTTCGATCGATTTACACTTGTTTCGGTACCAACCGGCCCGATGGACTACGCCTTTCAAATTCGGACCAAGTTTACGAGGAAAATGGGTTTGGATGTATCGAGGAAGAATTTGGTGAAGGCTTTCTTGGCTTGGAGTACAGGCGTGCCTTTATTAGTACATTTATTATTACTTATTAGTACATTTATTATTACTTATTAAAGATTATGAGATAGCCTGCGAATAAAACTTGTTAATCGATCAAAGAGCTCTTATTATGTTGCTCCATCCAGTGGATATTCATCGTTGTTCCTTATTAATTACATTTGGATTTCCAAAGGGTACTCTTCCTATCATTTATCTTGGTTGCCCTCTTTGCGAACTTGGTCGGAAGAAGAAGGCTTATTTTGATTCCCTTATTATCAAGCTTCGGCGAAAAATTCATTCTTGGATGGGGTCCTTCTAGATCTTCTTTGGCGAGAATTACTCTTATAAAGCATGTTCTCATTTCTATCACTGCTATTTGTCGGATAGCTTGGCTCGATCCTCAAACACTTGTTGTGGCTATGATTGATAGGATCTCTAATTTCTTGAAGGGGTCAATGGAAGGAAAAATAAGAATCTTTGGATTTCTTGGGCAACTTCTTTGAGACTGTTGTTTACGAAGGAGGTCTAGGGATGCTATATGGCGGTTTGATTCAAGCTTACGGTATGAAATTATGGTGGAAATTCGAAGCTGTTTCCAATCTATGGTCCTCTTTTCTAGGCGCGAGATATTGCTCTCGTCTTCACAATTGTGTCTCCTCAAGGTTCTCACATATGGCGTAGGATGCTTAAAGCTAGAGATCAAGCGCCCCTCATATTTTTTGGGTCATTGGCAAGGTGAATGTTCCCCTTGGTTTGATCTTTGGATTCATAATCTCTCTCTTGATAAGCGCGGATTGCGGCATCTCAGTATCGTGTTCGAGACTTTCATCCAGCCCTCTCTCAGCCAGTTTCGGACGACATACTTCCGGTTATCTCTATCGAAGATGAGGATCGAGCTTCTTTGGAAAGGCAACTCTCAAGGTGATTTCTCTTTAAGTTCAGCTCTTTCGATTGTTCGCATTTGGTCAACATAGATTACTCTCTTGATTTTATCGGCATAAATCTACGCCCAAGAAGATAAGTGTTTTTCTCTGGCGGCTTTTCCTTTGTCGTCTTCCCATTGATGAGGGTCTTTGGAGAAAAGGTTTGATATTGGCTTCTAAATGTAGCTGTTGTGACTCAGGACATATAGAGTCTTTTGAACATGTTTTTGTTTCCAGCCAAACAGCCTCTAGAGTTTGGAATCACTTTCATTCCACCTTCGGTGTTCCCACCTCCCCTGCCATTATCTCCCAACGATGCTTTGCTTGGTGGCTTCATCGTAAGTCCATAGTTTTTATCTTGGTGCCTGCGCTCATTCTTTGGCACATATGGAAATTTCGCAACTGTGCTGTTTTTGAAGGAGTTAAGTATTCAGTTCACTCCTTGATCTCTTTCATTAATTCGGATCTTAGAGACATTCTCCAAGCTGAAAATTATTACATTTCGAATTTATCAATCACATCTAATATTTCTTATGGGCAGCGTAAGAGAGTAACTATCAGTTGTTTTACGGGAGAGCCCTTCCTTCGGTTGTTTCAAGTTGAATACGGATGGGGCTAGTAGAGGCAACCCGGGTATTTGTGGAGGTGGTGGCATTTTACGTGATTCTAATGGCCATTGCATTTATGCTTTTTCCAATCATTATGGTCATGGTACAAACATGATGGCAGAGTTGCGAGCCCTTCACTCTGGTCTTCTTTGGATTCATGAGCAAGGATATCAAGATGTTCTTATCGAAATTGATTCCAAGGTTATTCATGACAGTATTAACGGGAATCACAAATATCCTTGGGAATATGCTTATTTATTTCGAGACATTTTTCGGCTTCGAATCCAAGGTCGTTATTTGTTCAAGCAGCATTTGTTTCGGGAAGCTAATAAAGTTGCAGATAGCCTTGCTAATTTGGCTTGTGACTCTCAGGCAGACTATTTTTTCCACTCGGATTTCGACATCCCCCGTGTTATTAAAGGTCTTATTACTTTAGATGCTAGAAAAACTCCTTATGTTCGTATTTCTTGAGTCTTTTGATCAGATGTATTTCTTTTTCGAGGTTAGGCTCCTCTGTCCCCAGTTCAAAGGGTAAAGTGGTTGTCCCCCTCAAGTTTGTATTCTTTTCCTTAATTAATAAAATCTCGCAGTGCCTGCTTTCCCTAAAATATATATATATATATATATATATATATATATATATATATATATATATATATATATATTATCCCTACAAATTGACCAGATAAGCACCTGCTTAATTTTGACAGTCTCAGGATTTTTCCAGGAATAGTGGATTCTTTCTCCAGAGTATAGGACCAACGTATTCCACCTGCCTTTCGACTCCCCGAGATCGGACTGATCCCAGGCGAAGAGCCTATACTCTTTTCGGGATCCACCATTCGAAATGGTCTAGGTCGAGCATTAGAAAATAATAAATCAGTCCCAGTGTATTACTTTTTTCCTTTTTTGACTTGCACTTTTTTTTTTGACTTGCGCACATTTTTTTTTTACTTGCGCAGATTTTTTTTTAACTTGCGCACATTTTTTTTTGACTTGCACACATTTTTTTTGGTGTGCCGACTCACAATTTAAAATGCAAACCGGTCGGTCTTTGAAGTGTCACCGAGAAATCTATATGCAATCTAACGTTGGCTTATGCAGGGGGTAGGCTGGCTATGGTGTAGGGTAGCAGTTCGGAATATATTTATATGCATGTGCACATGTGTGCAGTATCTAAAAAGCAAAAAAAAGTTTTTTTTTTTTAGATATAAAAGCAGAAAATAAAACAGATATGTCCTGTCTTGCTGTTATTTGTGGATTTTCTCGGCTTTTTTATTTTGAGCGTGAGCAAGCAAGCATACCATCAAGAAATAGAAAGAAAAGTGGGGAATCTATCTATTTCTATTAATTACAAATGAGTCCTAATCCCCAAAATAAAACGACACAATGAATGCATATATGTATATTTTGCTGAATGAAAACGAAACAGAATAAAATAATATATAGGGCCGAAAATGAAACAATATTAAAAATAAAGCTCCGCCCTTTTGTTGTGCTGCCCGGAAATTATTGCACATAAAATATTGCATATATATATATATTTATTTATTTTTTTGCATTTTTTTTTTTAAAAATACGAATATTTTCAAGTATATTCGTAACAGTGATTGAAAACAAACTGCTACAAGATGGAGGATCATATCCACAAATATAGACACGGATGTTAAAGAAACGCAATATTCAACTGTTTAAATTAATATAACAAGCATACTTTAGCCAGAAACAAAAGAAAAAAAAGTTTTGGTTACTGAGTCTAGCCCTCCATTTTTATTTATTAAAATAAAAACTATCTCTCCAGCAGAGTCGCCACTGTGGGTTCCCGGGAAATTGCTCCCGCGCCCCGCGCGCCCTTGGATAGGGGTGCACGTACGTGCGGATGCGGTGACATCCACTGCTCTCGTTCCACCCTCCCTTGTCTAGGGAGGCGAAATCAAAGTGCGAGAGGAGTCTTTGTCGAATAGCGTTGGAATGCGCCTCGGTTGCCTTTAGTGGATTTTGATCCAATATGGGAGCTTTGGGTTTTCTATGTCAAGTTATCCCTTTTTTAGGGGATACCAGGATATAGGAATGCATCACCCTTCCATTCTCATTTTCCCTTTTTTAGGGGAAAGTGGGAAATTGCAAGGAAGGAATGTTGCAGCGCCCCCACTATGGATTTTATGAAAATAGCCTTATGGCCTATCTCAGATCACTATGGGTGCTTTGGGTTTTCTACGTCAAGTTATCCCTTGTTTAGGGGATACCAGGACATAGGAATACATCACCTTTCCATTCTCATTTTCCCTTTTTTAGGGGAAAACGAAAAAATGCAAGGAAAGATGTTGCGAGGCCCCACTGGATCCAAAATGTTTTAGAGGCGCCATCTTTATTTTGAGGAAAAAATAAAGCAAAACCAAAAAGAAAACCAGAGATAATAGAAAGCGGGTCCGGAGGCTAAGTTACGAGTTGGGAAGATGCTAGGCACCCAACTCGCCCTTTCGGTCTCAAAACATTTTTTGGCTAAAGTATGCTTGTTGTTATATTAATTTAACAGATAAATAAAGCATTAACTGCCTACAAATACATCTTTTTGTCTACATTATTTAAAGACTTGCAACTGTCTCTTTTACAAATTATTACAAATATACTTGAAAATATTTGGCCATAATAACGGCTCTATTTAGTACTATTTCCTAACTAAATCCGAGGCGACCTGCGCTTATATATCTACATTGGGCCGGATTGGAAATAATACTTTTACAGATAAAAACTTTAAAATAAAACTTACTGACGGCCTAGGGTGTGCTCGCTCTGACCTTCAGGGAGAGGGAGTCTTTTTGTTGTTGTTGTTGTTGTTGTTGTTGTTGTTGTTGTTGTTGTTGTTGTTGTTGTTGTTGTTGTTGTTGTTGTTGTTGTTGTTGTTGTTGTTGTTGTTGTTGTTGTTGTTGTTGTTGTTGTTGTTGTTGTTGTTGTTGTTGTTGTTGTTGTTGTTGTTGTTGTGTGTTGTGTGGATTTGGGCAGAGTGACTGCTTCTGAAAGTTACTTTCGGCCTTGGGATTTGGGCAGAGTAACTGTTTATTTTGGTTGTTGTGTTTGCTTGAGGTAGGCTAAAATCGGGCAGAATAACGACTTATTTCTGGCTGATTTGGTATTTTAAATCGGGCAGAGCAACTGCTCTTTCCTCGATTTTTGGACCGGGGAAATAGGGTGGATACCTAGCTGGGAAGCTAAGGCTCACTTCTACTGGTTGGTTTTGTGTTTGGAGGAGGTTTGGCAGGGTTTCGAGGCTTTTTGAGGTGATCGCTCACTATCTCACTTCCCTCTCTATTTCTCCAGCGTAACGAGAACGCGGAGAATTTTTTATCGATGAAAGGTGTGTTGAATGAGGAGCCCGGGGCCTGTATTTATAGGCTGGAAATGAGGACACAGAAGGAATTTAATTTCCTTCTTTATGCAATGATCGATTGTACCAGCCGCTCACGAATTTGCATTTTACGGCGGAGGAATAGTGTTGTGTGAAGAAAACTGGGCGCCAACAAGCCCAAACTGGGCGCTGCAAAGGCAAACTGGGCGCCATGCCCAATTTTCATATGGGTGGCGCCAGTACTATTCATATGTTTCGTTTTTGACGCTTTGAACCATGCATTTCACTCTTTTGCGCATCCCGCTTTGTCCTTTTGCAATTTTGACCCTGTAACTTGACATTTGTTAATGTTTTAACAGGTCTTGATATTTTATGTCATGTCACATACCTGAGGTACGAAATTGGGGTGTCTACAGTAGCCCTCAGCTCAGAAGTGGAACCAAAGGCTCGGGATGATTTTTTACTCCGTTCTGCAAACGAAGATTTTGGTAAAGGATCAGGAGTTGACTACTCGCGACCCACGAACTCAGCAAGGCTATTAACGGATCTCGCCTTAAAAGCACCTTTGCGCTGCCTCAACACGTCCTTAGTCACTGTCAAGAAAAGAGGAGAAAGAATTAGCAAACAATAAGATACGTTATTTCTAGAAATGAACAAGTAAATCATATATTGGCATCATTAAAATCTAGTGGCATGGTGCAATCTCCCCCTCAAGCACACATAACGCATTCACTGTGGAACTTGTTATCATGACAAGTCCCCCCAAAAGGATGAGCAGGTTCGGGTTCAATTACAATTAAGGGTTCAACACCCTCCACATGAGCAGGATACATCCCAGCTAAACGCAAAAATATGGGATCCTACACGATTGATTTCCAGTCAATCAACCATTTTTTACCCTGCTCGGTCACCCCCGATACATTCTTCAACAATGCCATTCATTTTTCCTCCCTAGTAAAGGTGGCATGTTTGTCATAGGTAGGAGCCTTTAGGTCGTAGGGAGTTAAAGCAAAGGGCCACCCTACCCAAGATTCAACCACCACGATCCTTTTATCCCACTTATCAACCTTGTGGGGGAATTCGGCAAACAATTTCAACGTTCCCGCCTTTGAGCGACTAGTGATCCTGCCCGATCATTTATCTATAGTAAACTGGAAAATCTTGTTAAGTATGGTTATTCTTGCTCAAAACCGATCAGCCTACAGGTTGCACTAAAGGCAATCAAAATCAGCATGGTGGTAAGCTGGAGATCGCAGGGAACGGCGTTGGTCTCCCTAAAAATTTCAACAATAAAATGATCCAGGGGTAGGCGCATCCTGACGTATAAGAAATCGTAGAATAAGACTACTCTTTTCGTCTTATTTCTCATTTAAGCAAGAGTCATCTCGGACTCATAGAGAACCCAGTGATAATCCTGCTCGGAAATCTCAATTTAGCTGAACCAATTACCGACTTCCACCACGAAATCCATGGACTCCTAGTGAGCAAGTGAGTTCAGATTATAATAGTCTTCATTATGACTTCTCCGTCCTGCCCATGGTCAACTAGCCAATTCCTCCTCGCTTGGGATCCCAATTGAGCTCACCTCATCTGCCTCATCACCCTGATCAGCGGTCACGTCATTTACAAATCTTCCAATTGGAGCTTGGCTCCTCGCTTCCTGAATATTTCTCTCTTCAAGAACATTCACATCAGAACTAGTTCTTTTAGAATCTACTAGAACGTACGTCTCATAAGCACCGTGATCATAGTCATAGGCCTCTTTCTCGTGATCAGAACCCTCATCAAACAATCGAAAAGGATAAGGCATCCTACAAGTGATCAAAGGAAGATCTTGATTAAAAAACCTTAACGGAAATGGTGATTTCCCCAAAATTCCTCGATTTCCCTGAGAATAAACTAAATCTAGAAGGCAAACCCAAAGGCTCAACCCATAAAAAATGAACATGAAGAGCACACATGAAGAAGCCCAGAAACTTGGAAACATTCAAGACAAATGCAGGAAAAGGAAAATTAGAGCAAAAAGGGACACTTACTTGTGCGTTGAACAGGAATGAGTTTGCTGGAAGGGGAAATCTGAAAACGGCCCAAGTTGCAGAAAGGGAGAACTCGTTTGCCGGAAGAATCAAATTCAAGGTAAAGGAGCGCCGACAGATGTAGAAAGTTTGAAGAAGAAGGGGAAGTAAAAAAATAAAAGTGGTTAGGTTTTCCCCTTTCATATGAGACGATTGGGGGAAACGACACTCAAATCATCCGCCCAAATGCCATCCGAAATTC
This sequence comes from Codonopsis lanceolata, assembly GCA_013146195.2. Lineage (NCBI taxonomy): Eukaryota > Viridiplantae > Streptophyta > Magnoliopsida > Asterales > Campanulaceae > Codonopsis > Codonopsis lanceolata. The sequence goes on along the minus strand of JABEVN020004483.1, from coordinate 5,459 downwards.
GAATAACGGCGGCTGCGACACACCCGATCAAACCTACCATCACTGCACGTCTCGAAAAGACGCGATCTATCATGACATTGCCTAGACGACGTCAGCCTACAAGGCCTTTCTAGCTTCCTACAAACAGGCGGCACAATGCACCACCGGCGTACCAACAAAGCGGCTCCCTCGCTTGGATCACGACACAAAATGACCAAGTATTCTACTCCCCAATTCGGGGCTACAAACAACTTCAAATATTCTCCTTGCATCGAGCATAAATACTCGATGAACAAGGAGCAGGGGGCCACTGATGAGCTCGGCCCAAATCCTGGTCACGAGCCAAGCACATGAGCCTTCACGTGGTAGGCACGCGGGATACATAGACCGGGGAAAGGGTCACCAGAGTAGGATAACCCGGGATAAACATTCCACATCCATCCCGACGGGAATCCTTTACAAATCTGTGAAACAAGGCAAAATTTGCCCAGAATAACCAGGATATTCATCCTAAACAGCCTTGATAACTCTGAGCAGAGATTTCGATCACGACTCTATCGATTCCGGTTGTCGATGTATTTATCGTCGATTTTATATACTTCTATGACTTAAATTATGCTATTTCACGAGTCTTTTGAGTACTAATATATGTTTTCGTGAGTTTTGTAAGTTTCGGGATTATTGTGAAAATCGCGAAACTCGGGGTTGTAAGTGCAAATTACAAGGAAGAGAAAAATTGAAGAAAGAAAGAAGGCGCACAAAGCTGGACACCTTGCGGGCGAGGTGCCTCGGCTGCTGCGACGCAAGGTGGCGATATAGGCCGAAGTCGGTAATCAAAGAATCAAAAGCCACCTTGGAGAACTTGCGGACCTTGAGTATCCAACACTCTTTGACCGCAAGGTAGGCGAGTGCGACCTTTCGGATTTTCACACGATCATTCGATCCAATCACAACTCCCAGAGTATATAGAAGTCGGGTCGAGCCTAAGCAAATGAGGACGGTGGAAGCTCTCTTTCATAGATTTTAGGTAGTTTTAGATTGTATAACATAGTTAGGTTTTGTAATATCAAGAATTGAAGATCAAACATGTCTTCCATCATCTTCATGTGTTGTTCATCGTCTATGATGAACTAAATCATCCCTAATCTAGGAGGTGGGAGGTAATTTGTATCGAATTTATGTTTTGATTCATATATATATGTCTATTCAATGCTTGTTGATTGTGTTGTTTATCAATCCCTATATTATTTTGCTTTGAACAAATGAATGTAATCGCAAATAATAAAGGGCTTAGAGGTGCGGATAAGCTGCATGACCAAGTGCATATGTCGTACTGCTCACTGACACAATAAATTGGACCTATCGAGCCGAGAGTGATAAGTTAGGACGAGGTTCTTACATGATCTAGGTGACAGATAGATCATAAATCTAGGTAACCGACTAGATTGATAGTTCATGTTAACCAAATTCAAGTTTGGGGGTATTTGATCGATGTATTTTATCGTCGATTTTATATACTTCTATGACTTAAATTATGCTATTTCACGAGGCTTTTGGGTACTAATATATGTTTTCGGTGAGTTTTGTAAGTTTGAGTTAATTGTGAAAATACTGCGAAACTCCGAGGTTTTAAGTGCAAATTTCAAGAAGGGCCAAAAAGGAAAATTGAAGAAAATGAAAGGCTGTCAACGGACACCTTGCGGACGCAAGGTGCCTCAACCTGCGGCCAAGGTAGGCGTCTGAGCCGAGAGACCAATCAAAGACAAAAGGACATCTTGGAGACTTGCGGACGCAAAGTACCCGGCTTGCGGCATAAGGTGGGCGTCACGACCTACGGATTTTCACACGGTCATTCGATCAATCACAACTCCGAGTATATATAGAGTCGGGCCGAGCCAAAAAAAAAGGAGGGCAATGGAAGCTCTCTTCATAGATTTTAGGTAGTTTTAGATTGTATAACATAGTTAGGTTTTGTAATTTCAAGTATTGAAGATCAAATCATGTCAGATCATCTCCATGTCTTTGTTCATATGCATGATGAACTAAATCATCCATAATCTAGGAGGTGGGAGGTAACTTGTATCGAATTTATGTTTTGATTCTTATATATATGTCTATTCAATGCTTGTTGATTGTGTTGTTTATCAACCCTATATTATTTTGCTTTGAACAAATGAATGTAATCGCAATAATAAAGGCTTAGAGGTGCGGATAAGCATGACCAAGTGCATATATGCATTGCAACGGCTCACCAACACAATAAATTGGACCTATCGATGCGAGAGTGATAAGTTAGGACCAGGTTCTTACATGATCTAGGTGACGGATAGATCATAAATCTAGGTGACGACTAGATTGATAGTTCTGTGCTTAGGATATGAATGGGTGAATTTTAGGGGATGGAGAATGAACCAATTGTTCAACAGACTATATCTATTTTTAGTGAGCGAACCCAAGACATTGAATGACATTATTATGAATTGAACATAAAGGAGATATAAGTGAAACCCGAGAATCCTAGATTTCCACTCACCATAAGATCTTCATATCTCATTATTCTTGTCTAATTAGTTAAACATCTATAACTAGTAATTTAGAGTAGAATTAAACATAAAACCCCCTTAGGTTAATAATTTGCTATCTATAATTGCCTTGTTGTGATCACTTGTCTCTCGTGGGTTCGACCCTTGCTTAAGTCTATTCTATAATAGTCTTGTCACTTGCAAGGAAATAGATAAAATAAAACATCGATCAAGTTTTTGGCGGATTCTTGGACAAGCTAGTTCACGTAGTTAGTTTGTAGGTAGCGTAGTTTTTAATTTAATTTAGTTTTTAGTTTAATTTTCTGTTTTTATAAAAAATAAAAATACAAAAAGATTTTATTTTATTTTATTTTAATAGTTAGTTGTTTTTAAATTGCTTTAATTTATTTTTGCATGCAAGGTCGTAGATCTTTAAATCTGAATTGGTAGACTTAGATCAAGAGATAAATATTGTTAAAAGATACCAAAGATATTTTGAAAATCTAGCTTTCGAGCACGATAATCAAGACCAATCTGAATCGAGAGGATCCTCTGTTGATCCTACAATGGAAGAAATAACAATAATCGTAATCACGAAAACCTAGTTGACCATCAATAGGAATCAAAGACAAAGAGAGCAAGAAGAAATATGGAAGTAGTAGTAAATCAAAGAACTATTAATGACTTTAGTAGACCTTCATTAAATGTGGTGACATCATGTCTAGTCTTGCGGATCTTTTAGGAATTTTGAGTTAAAAGGACATTATTTTAATGCCATACCATCTTTTCATGGGATGCCCATGAAGATCTGTCGGTTTCTTAAGAGAATATGAATACATGATGAGTACTTTTCCTTTAGGAGGTTAGTGAAGATCAAATTAAAATGAAATATTTTCAGTGCATTAAAAGAATTGGCAAAGAGATGGTTTATGAACCTAACACCAAATAGTGTTTTTACTTGGGCACAATTATATGATTTGTTTATGAGCAAATTTTACAAACATGCATCTCTTCGAGTATAGAAAACAAATCATGTCATTCCAAAATGAACAATTGAAACATTCCATGAGTCATGGGATAGATTTAAAAATACGCTTATTATGTGTCCTCATCATAATTTGGCTCAACATGTGTTAGTGCTTCAATTTTATCATGGTCTTTCGCCAGGGTTTACAAACTATGGTTGATAGTGCAGTGGTGGTTCTATTAATAGAATGACACCGAAGCTAGAAGAATTATTTGAGATGCTAAGTATTAATTCCCAACGAGAAAAGTGCTAGAGGTAAAAATAGGAGCCTATATCAATTGCAAGATAATTCAAATACACAAGCTCAATTTGAAAATTGGCAAATTCAAGAAGCATGTGCTCTATGTGGATTATATTCTCATGCTACTAATTTTTGTCCGTCAAGTGCTATGTATTACGAGCAGGCTAATGCTATGAATATGTATCCTCAAAGGCCAGGAATGATCCTATTCAAATACATATAATCTGGTTGGAGGAATCATCCTAACTTTTCTTGGGGAGGAAATAAGCCTTTGCAACCTCAACAATTCCAACCTCAACCACCACAACCTCCACAGTTGCCAAATCAAAATCGGTTGAGAATTGAAGAAGTTCCCAAGCAAGAAGTAGCTAGTAAAGGTCAAGCGGCTTGATGAAGTACATGCTTGAAGAAATTGAAAATCTGAAGAAACATATTGAAAGTTCGGAAGCAAATAAAAGAGAAGAAGGAAGTTCCTAGTCAAAGAAACAAGCTAAGTCAATCACCGTCTGCTGAAGTGGTAAGGTGATAGGTGAAGAGGTAAGTGATCCGATCCTTCTTCCAATATGCATGCTACTGGTGAAAATTCGAGAAAAAGTAATAGAAAGAAATCGAAAAAGATAGTGATAGTGATAAAGTGATTAATGATTTAAGTAATCAAGAGGTAGAAAAAGAAAAAGTAGAAGTAGAGTTAGAGTTCCAAATAAGGAACAAGAAAAAGAAAGAAGAAATTCAAAATAAAGATAATACAGGTTGAAGTAGATAAAGAGTTAGATCAAGAAGAAGAGGAACCTTATGTGGCTCCACCACCTTATGTTCCTCAATTCCGTTCCAAGAAGACTTATGAAAAACCGAATGGACAAACAATTCACGGAAATTTATAATATGTTATCCAAAGTAAATGTTAATTTACCTTTGCTTAATGTTATTAAAAATATTCCACATGCAAAGTTTTTCAAAGATCTTCACTCTAAGAAACACAAGTTTGAAAACAACGAAAAGATTGTTGTTTAAAGCGTCAGGTTGTTTACAACCAATTACCACCTAAGTTGAAAGACCAGGTAGCTTTAATATCAAGTCTCCTTGGGAAGCTCTAAAAGATGAAAGCAATGCTAGATTTAGGAGCAAGTATTAACTTGATGCCTTTCTCGGTCTATAAACAATTAGGTTTAGGAGAACTAAAACCCACTAATATGCAATTACAATTAGTCGTCGCTCGGTTAAATATCCCTTGGGTATAGTGGAAGATATCCTAGTTCAGGGTTGATAAATTAATCATACCGATTGACTTTGTGGTTCTAGAGATGGAAAGGAAGATATGCACTAATAATGAAGTCCCATATTGTTAGGCGGAGACCATTTATGGCAACGCTAATACAATGATTAATGTGAAAAATGGTAAACTCACAATGTCGGTCCTAGGTGAAGCAGTTGAAATTTCGTGTTTGATGCTATGAATAGACCTAGTGACATGAGTGCTTGTTTTTCAATAGATGAGATTGAGAAATTATCAACGAAACTTTTGAAGAAGAGGAAGATTATGAGAGAGATAGATTTATTGTCTATGATGATAGCCCTATTCCTCCCATAAAAATTGACATTGAGGAAATTGAAAGAGAAATAGAGGAGAAGAAGAAAGATTAGAGAAAGAAAAGCTAGAAGCTAGTAAAAGAAAGATGAAAAAGAAATAAAA